>JANAVB010040417.1:6071441-6212819 GCA_029216955.1 Iris pallida
GTCGACGTTGAAACGGATTCAAAGTTGACCCCTACATTATCGAAATTGATACGGCGTATCGAGATCGATACGTAAGGAAACGTAAGCACAATGTGAGAAAACAAAATGGAGTGCGCCTTGCGCTATCAAAGTTTTGTAAATAACAATACGAGAAAGGAACGAACTTGGTTGATCATAAATTTTGTGATTTATCAAGACGAGACTATAAGTCATCGACAATTGCTCGATGCGTATAGCATCTCGTGTGTCGACCCGTGAATAAGATAGACTCGAACTTGATGCGAGTAGATGTTTCGTAAATTTCGAAATCATCGACGGCAGTGCATGACTTGACTCGGAGGATAGTTGCGCATCAGTTGCGCCGATAGAAATGGTTTTGTCGGAAATCGGGTAGTCGCGTAGAATTGTCGAAATGTGATTTGGCTCCGAAATAAGATATAGCATGGTTCGTATTAAACTGTCCTTCGTTAATGATCCACAATTATCGAGCGTAGCTTCGGGGCAGCTGACCAAAGAAGACTTGGCCGCCAAATCAAATTGCATGCTGCAGACCGTAAGATGACCCATGCGATATCGCATATGAGATTGTATCGATAACAAATATAATACGGTGCATGTTGACGATAAGTCTAGGCGATCGAAAATTGTTGGAACAGCTTTCGATTGAGAATGACATAGTTGGGTTTTGAGTATTCGTCGGATGAATACTTGAATGGTTATGTTGGTCGACGATCAAACTAGAAATTCACCAACGGACTTGGTAATTCAGATAGGCGATTGCGAGAAACGTGCTATGTACGAGAGGGAACGATAAGGGAATGACTTACGAGTCATGTCGTTAGAATCGGATTCACCTTGCAATTGAGCTTGCGTGAATCGAAGTTATATTCGATGTTGCGAGACGGATAAGTCGGGAATTTGGCTAGTGAATTCCTACTCGTTAGAAAATTGGATGTAAGATGCGTCGTAAAGACCTTCGTGCTAAGGCGATCGTTGCCTTGAGCACCGTCGCCTTGATGTAAACTTTCGTGTCGGATAGATTGTGGCCTTTGTGCAATGTCAATTTAAAGTTGCGTCGGGAGAAGTTAAGCACGGTGCTAGGTAAGTCACCTAGCGGGCGTTGTCCCGAATGTTGATAAAAGAAATCGTAATCGAGATAAGTGCATAGCCAGACTTCGAAATAGTTGGGTGGCGACTTCGAACGCAAGGCATTGCGGAGACTTGTTGCGATCGGATGCGCATCGGCTTGACGCGACGCTAAGAGTTGGTAGTCCCGATGAAACCTACAAAACGAGAAATGCGATTTTGAATCGCGTCGCGTGCAGTGACTTTATGGAATGAAATCAAGTACGTATCGAATATACGTATGCGATGAAATTTCGAGAACGGTTGCTAAGGATAAGTCCGATCGAGAGCACGAGATGGCAAGCATAGGATTGAAATTTACCTGTCAGCTTTGTTCCAATTTGCTACGACTGGACTTGGTCGAAATACACATATCTTCCGGACGCCTTGAATATAGGTACGAATCCAAATCGAGTTGTATCCAAATTCAAATCGAGCTGCAGGGATGACTTCGAAATGTTAATGGAAAGCTTGCGAGATATTATGAAATCGAACAACATTGGTGGGACGAGATCGTGAAACGATCTATAAAACACTTAGTCGGAGTGTTGGTTTTGGTTCGAGGACGAACCTTGTTTTGAGTGGTATATTTTGTAATGCCCCGCTCCGCACGGTGCATTACGCTGAAACGTTGACTCGGCGAGTCGCGTTGACTGAAAGAAATGTATCGATGCAAAAACGATATGAGAGTTAAATTGTCCCGAGCAACGCATCGAACAAAGTCGATGCGAAGAGTTGCCTTGTCCCGAAAGAATGCATCGAGTGAATCGATGTGAAGCGCCGCGTTGCCCCGAAGGATGAGTGCGTTGAATCGGCTCGAAGATTCTAAGAAATCGAATCGACCAAGGCGCAAGTTCGAATCGATGCAAGTATTGATTTTTGTTGGTTTCGTGTGCAGGTTATACTTTGACGGAAAATATTAGAGGTCGATCTTTTGCAATATTTAGTAAGGGGTCCGCGAAATCAATCGTCGCCTTGCGACGGGCCGAGACTTGGAATCGCTAAGGCAAATCGGATGATAACTCATTGAAGGACGAAGTGCTCGAATGGCTAAGTCAGGAGAGTGGCCGTGCAACAAAGTTAGGGAATCGAGCCGCATCGGCTCGGCGAAACGGCAAAGGCATATCGACTCAAGGTGGGAGGATTGATTCTTTTTACTCCTTCATTCGATAAGTCAAATATATCATTGTATGCTAAAAGTTAACCTATCGACGCCACGGGCGTGGTCCGATCGGGATAAATTATAGTGTGAGTCGAACACTAAGTTAGAACAATTGAAATGAAACGTGCATCATATGCACGAGTCGCTATGGAACATTGGATATCGCTAAGGCGAGCGCCTCGGTGCGCAAGCCGCAAGAACATGGGATAACTGTACTCGGCGAGTGCCTTAGCGCATGAACCATACCGTGCCTTTGATGTACGAGTTAGACGCTAGAACATTGAAAGACAATAGGCGAGCGCCCTAGTGCGCAAGCCCCGAACATTGAAAGCTAAGTTATAAAAGATGGAAATATGGTCGAAACCTGCCTACGTGCACGGGATATAAAAAATGGCTTCGTTATGAGAGAATACAATTGTGGCATGAATGTGGCGGAACTGTCGGCTATGACATGGTGCCTCGAAAGGTGTTCGAGACCTTCGGGTCGTTCGGTTGACAAGCATTGAGTTGAGGCACGATGCCATTGAAACATTGAAATGAAGTACGAAACGTAAGAACACAGAAAGTTAACGGAAGAGACGCGAGATGATAAAGTCTGAGTCTTGGACTCAAGGCTATGCTTGGTTGTTTGAATGATAGTGCATTGCATGGTCGAATGGGATGGGCTTGAGATTAATCGTGATAATAGCCCGTGCACGGGTGTTTCCCTCCGAACGGGGGCCGGGGTACCGGGACCGTTCGGCCTAGGAGGGATGTTAATCTTTGATAGGCGCACATCTGCGAAGTTCGATTAGCACTCGGTCGTAAATGTGAGAAGCCGCAAATGATGGTAGGCACGCGGTAAGTTTCGGTTGTTTGGGATAGCAACCCAACCCGTGAAACGCCGGGCTACCCAAATTCGAGAGAGAAAGAAGGAGAGAAAAGAAAGTAAGGAAAGATAAAAGAGAAACTCCTTTAGTCCATTCTGGCACGGATACGCCCACGACCTTCATATAGTTAAGGAACGATGGTTGAAAGTGTAGGCGCAGATGCGTTCCGCATAGAGATCCTGCTTAGAGATGCACATATAACATGACAGGGAAGGATTGCGGCGTATTCACCTTGCGTCGGTGCAAGGGCGAGTGCGTCGACTTGGTAAGAAGTTGCGCCACGAATCAAACACGAGATTGCTTGTTTGCTTGCCTATTCAATTCGATAACATGCTGCTATGATAACATGCTTTACGCTTTCGAATATGCCATAAAATTGACCCTAAGGAGAACATAGCAAGATCATAAGCTAAGTTGCATGATTCAACATAAATATTACAAATGTCGGTTTGGAAAGATGATCTTTGCTTCAGTACATGCGAGGACGAACGTACTGATCCCCCACCAGCTTCATACCGGGTGCAGGGAATGGATGGCTCGCGGCGAAGCGTTGCTTGAACGTGTTAAGGCTTGGAATGCCGAAGCGCTTTGAAGCGTGCGATCGCATTGACGCTCGAACTACGCAACTGGATTGATGCGGCCGAGATATAGACGACATGATGTATGGAACGGTGAAAATCCTTTGTGGACAAGAGAGAACCTGAGTGTTGTAGCCAATCTGGCATGTATTGTTAGGCTATCGAAAGTCTTTGTAATCTCAGTTTTGAATATCATAAAGAGAATTATTTCGTATAGTCTGTTCCTTTCATTGTTATTATCGAATCAAAAGATAACCATTTGAGAACTTGTCATCTTGCCTTGCACGAGCGCAACTTCAGGCTCGTGGCATCACGCCCCCTGCGAGGACGATGATTCGGGTGATTTCGGGTCAGGGCGTGACACTCCTCTCCTCTCCTCTCCTTCCCCTGACAAGTAATGGCTGCACTGTGTGCCTCGCCATTGGCCGAGGAAGAGAAATAGAGAAGAAATTGAAGGATAAATGAGAATACAAGACGAGAAAAAATGGTAGTCTAAAGTATGAATTCAGACATCATATAATACAATGTTAATTTTCTCTACAGTTAGCAAAAAGTGCAAGATTAATGGCACCAGCTCCACAGCAAGTTGCAAATGAATGGGAACTCATCACTTTCTACTAAAACAGTTTTACTTGCCACCAACCTTAAAAGAATCAAGATGGGATAAAGGAGAAAGTACACTTTCTTTGTTTAGTTGTCATCATCGCCTAAGGGGAGCTATACACTCATTCAATTTAATGGAGGATCTATCAAGATTGTTGGCTCGATATACCTACAATGCTTAACCGAGTTTTGCAGCATACAATGCTTAACCGAGTTTTGCAGCATATCTATCTCGGAATTTTCCCAAAGTCACAAGCTCATGGATTGCTGATATATAGGGAAGAAAATGAGAATTTTGCAGCAGGGGGGGGTGGGTAAGTGTATGTTACATGTTCTTATGGTCGATGGATCGAATGGTCAGTCAACCAATAAATTAGACCAATCGACTTTCTGGCATGACCGAGTGGTTTGCATCAATATTTCCAACAATGTCCATGACCTTGTCTTGTGAGAAAGAAAACAATCACACTAAAGATTGGTAGATCGATAAAATAAAACCTGGCGTGCTCACCACTCTGCATAGACACTGATATTGAGATGAGCCACATTCAATCTTTCTATTTGATACAAAGTTATCCACTGTACCTACATATATTGGTGTCGTCGTTGGATATCGCTAGAAAATGTATTTTGGTAACTTCAAAAACTAAGGGCTTAAATTCCCGTATGACGAACAATGTGCAAACAATAGGCATATATAAACTACACAATCAAGTACTTAATATAATGACAATTAACAGAAGAAACAAAGGTAGATACACAATCGATTCGTCCTGATTGCACTAATAGTATACAACTGTACCAGAAAGAGCCATTAATCCATCAAAATATTACTCTATTGAATGATAAGATCATTCATGTCTTCCCATTCTTAACTACTCTGTATATGGAATTCTTTCTGTTACAGGTTCCGAGTGTTAACCTTACAGTGCCAGTAGTCATTGGTAACACAAATATCACATTGTTAGTATTCAGTGTTTGACTGCTGCTACCATTACAAAGTAGATTACCAAATAGAGTTGAATGTAAGAGAAGGATTCATGTAGACAACCCAAACATTTGGGATAAAGGCTGGACAATTGTTTTGTTGTTGTATATAGGGTAGAAATCTTCAGATTTCAACCGATATAGCTCAAAAAAAGAGGGTAGTAAGTAATTACCAGAACTTGAACTCGAGAAGGTGGCGCATGAAGGGCTTGAACTCGTCGGACCCCCTCGTCGGCAGCGAGGCCCCGTCCAGTCCCTCAAACTCCGGATCCACGACCGGCGAGAGGAAGCCGATCAAGAGGTTGAGCAAGTAGATCCCCAATCCGTCCAGTCCCTCAAACTCCGGATCCATTTTTTTCCTTTTTAGGGGGAGGGATGGGGTGGGGTTAATTAGGGTTAGAGTTTTGAGCTCATTTGTGGATCGGAGGGGGAAGGAGGGAGAAGAAGGGGAATCGACGACCAGCGGAAGCCAAGAAGATAACTGCTTGGCGGATCCCACCAAACCCGATCCTAAGCCGACCCGCGCCACCAGCTCCCTCCCCATCTCCTTCTCCCTTTCTAACTAGGTTTAGGGTTTTGTATCTAGGGTTAGGGTTTTGGAGTTGGGGGAAAGGAAGAGAAGAAGGGGAGGAGAGGAGGGTGTTGCTAAACTAGAGTTCGGGTTTTGGATCTATGGGATTTTGGAGTTGGGGGAGAGGAGGGAGAAGAAAGGATCGGAGAAGGAGAAGACCAGAACCAGAGGGAGAGAAAAAATTTTGTTGAAGCGCGGATTTTGTCAAAAAATGAACTTAACAAATATTACAAGTTTGCCACCGCTCTAAACTATTAATAACGCTTTGTTTTATAAACGTTATAAAAAGCCCAAAATTAGCCCAAACCGTCATAGAAAAAAGGTTTTTTCAACTTAATAACGCTTATGTATCAGCCGTCATTAAAACTCCTTGTCGAGCGTCATTAAAAGGGTTTTTTGTTGTAGTGCATATTTACAACACTCTTCTTGAATGTCCAATGAAATATGTCACGTTAAAACCTTGCCAAGAAAAATTCAATGGGATAAAAACATGGACGAAGGAAAAAGACTACATATTCGTGAGCAAGCGTGATAAACTGCCTCGTTAAAATCTTATCAAGAAAATCTAGAGGGATAAAAACTTGGTCAAAGGAAAAAGAGTACAGTGTGAGAATTATTGATCACGCTCCCCTGATACTGGCAAAGATCCTTCAGTTGACGCATCCCAATATTCTGAATCATCTTTCTGAATGTTGTGGTTGACAATGCTTTAGTGAATAAATCTGTAAAATTATTACTTGATTGTATCTGCCGAACATCAATGTCACCATTCTTCTGTAGCTCGTGAGTGTAGAATTTTTTTGGTAATATATGTTTCGTTCTGTCACCTTTGATGTAGCAATTTCTGATTTTTGTAATACAAGCAGCATTATCTTCATACAATACCGTCGAAGTATTTTTGGTTGAAGGTAACCCACATGATTCTCGGATATGATGAACCATTGTTCTCAACCATATGCACTCTCGACTTGCTTCATGCAATGCCAGAATTTCTTAGTGATTAGAAGAAGTAGCTACTAATGTTTGCTTCACCGAGCGTCATGATATTGCAGCACCGCCACAAGTAAATACATATCCACTCTGAGATCTTCCTTTATGTGGGTCAGATAGATAACCGACATCAACATAATCCACAACTTGTGATTCTAAATTTTTTGAGTAAAACAAGCCCATGTCGGTTGTTCCGCGAAGATAACGTAATATATGTTTAATACCATTTCAATGTCGTTTTGTTGGTGCCGAGCTATATCTTGCCAGTAAGTTTACTGAAAATGCTATATCAGGTCTTGTAAAATTTGCAAGATACATCAAAGCTCCAACAACACTAAGATATGGTACTTCTGGACCTAATAATTCTTCATTATCCTCTCGAGGACGAATGTCTTTCTTTAGATCTAACAATCTAACAACCATGGGGCTACTCAGTGGATGAGTTTTATCCATATAAAATCTTTTTAGAATTTTTGCATAGGTAGATTAATGAATAAAAATTTTATTTGATAAATGTTCGATCTGCAGGCCGAGACAAAATTTTGTCTTTCCAAGATTTTTTATCTCAAATTCTTTCATAAGATAATTAGCAGTTTTTGTGAGCTCTTCGGGAGTTCCTACAAGATTTAAGTCATCAACATATACCGCAATAATTGAGAATACATTTTTAGATCTTTTGATAAAAACACATGGACAAATTGGATTATTTATGTATCCTTCTCTAACAAGTTATTCGCTAAGACGGTTATACCACATTCTTCCAGATTATTTTCATTTGTATAGGGATCGTTGTAATTTGATTGAGTATAACCTATTATACCTTTTGTTATTTGCTTCAGGCAATTTGAATCCTTCTGAAATTTTCATATAAATGTCATTATCCAATGACCCATAAATATGCGGTAACAACATCCATAAACCGCATATCAAGTTTTTCTATGACTGTTAAACTGATCAAGTATCGTAATGTGATCGCGTCGATCACAGGGGAATATGTTTCATCATAATCGATTCCAGGTCTCTGTGAAAAACCTTGTGCAACAAGTCGTGTTTTGTATCTCACAATTTCGTTTTTTTTGTTGCGCTTTCGTACAAACACCCATTTGTATCCAATAGATTTCATACCTTCAAGAGTTTGGACTACTGGTCCAAATACTTTGCAATTTTTTAAGGATTTTAATTCAGCTTGTATCGCATCTTTTATTTTGGCCAATCATTTCTATGTCGACATTGTTCAATGGATTTTGGTTCAGGATCCTCATTTACTATCTCAAGTGCGACACCATAAGCAAAAATATTGTCTATAGTAATTTTCTTTCTAGCCTAGCTTTCTCTTGTGCTCAAATAATTTAAAGAGATTTCTTCTGAAATTTGTTCATCGTCATGTGTCTCTTCAGAGCTACCTTATACTGATCATTCAAATTTTCTATAGTGCTTTCATTTGAACATATTTTCTCTTCAGGAGTAACTACTTGTACCCTTTTCTTTAGTGATTTTTATCTTTAGTGCCAATAGGGCGTCCACGTTTCATGCATGGTTTTAGTGTGCCATTATGTTGTTCTTCAGGGATATCAATCTGTGCTGGTGTATTTATTGCCGATATATGAGATTTTGTTACCTTTTTAATATCGGTGAATGCATCTGGCAACTGATTTGCGATATTTTACAAATAAATGATCATTTTCACTTCTTGCTCACATCTACTTGTGCGTGGACCAATAAAAGATGGTACATTCCATGTAATTTTACGTCGTTCTACAGGAAGTGGCATTTTATCTCCCCCTAACGGCGGAAAAACTGATTCATGAAAATGGCAATCAGCAAACCTTGCCTTAAATAAATCGCCCGTCATGGGCTCAATGTATTTTATTATAGATGGAGAATAAAAACCAATATAAATTCCAAGACGTCTTTGTGGTCCCATCTTTGTTCGTTTAGGTAGAGAAATAGGGACATAAACAACACAACCAAAAACTTTTAAGTGTGAAATATCAGGCTGCTGGCCAGAAACAAATTGCAATGGTGAATAATGATGAAATGAACTTGGTCGAATACGGACTAATGCAGCTGCATGTAATATTGCATGTCCCCAAACAGGAGTGGGTAAACTTGATCTTGGAAGTAAAGGTCTGGCAATCAATTGCAACCTTTTAATAAAAGACCCTGCAAGTCCATTTTGAGTATGCACATGTGCAAGTGAATGTTCGACATTAATGCCAATTGACATGCAATAATCATCAAATGCTTGAGATGTATATTCACCGACATTGTCAAGACGGATAGTCTTGATGGAATAATCAGAGAATTGAGCCCTTAATCTTATAATCTGAGCAAGAAGTTTGGCAAAAGCAACCGTTCGTGTTGATAGTAGACTTACATGTAACCATCTAGATGATGCATCTATCAAGACCATAAAGTAACGAAATAGTCCACAAGGTGGATCAATAGGTCCACAAATATCTCCTTGTGTTCTTTGTACAAACATAGGAAACTCAAGATTAACTTTCATCGGAGATGCATGGTCTTACAATTAATTTCCCTTGTGAGCATGCAGCACACACACAATCACGAGATAAAATAATCTTCTGGTTCTTTAGAGGATGTCCATGTGAGTTTCTAATTATTCGATGCATCATACTTGATCCAGGATGGCCAAGTCGATCATGCCAAAGCATAAAAATTTTGGATCATTGAACTTCTGGTTTATCAAGTGTTAGATTCTATGGCATTTATGTTTGCATAATATTTATGTTTGCATAATACAATCATGACGAGAAACTAGAAGTTTTTCTTTCACATGCTTCTGGCATGAATCATTGGATGTAATACATAGATATTCCATATTCCCCTCATTCATAGTCTCGATATGAAAACTATTTAGACATATATCTTTGAAACTCAGCAAATTTCTTTTTGACTTGCTAGAATATAAAGTCTCTTTCACCAAAATATTTGTTCCACCAGGTAATATAATGTTCGCTCTTCCCGAGCCCTCAATCAGTTTTGTAGTACTGAAAATTGTACTGACATTTGCTTTTGTCAATTTTAAGTTTGAAAAATATTTTCGATCTCGAAGAATTGTTAGCGTTGATCCACTGTCAACCAGACATATATCTCCACCGTTGGAGTTGTTCACTGCATCTATATTTTTCATATTTCTATAAACAAAAAAATGAAGTGAGAAACATTATGAAACTTTATTATTATGTTATTATAATGACCAAGACTTAGAAACATGAGAATACAAGCATTGAACTAAAATAAAACTTGAAAAATAAAGTTCATATAGTCTAAATCCTAACACAATCATTTTAGTTCTTTCCATTGCCATCATTAGCATCATCACTCCAAAACTTCATCCCATTGATTCCTTTGTTTGACTCGTTTAAAAAATCATCAACATGCAAATGAGTAAATTCTATTGGATCATTTTTATCTTCAACAATTTTACTGAAATCTACAAGATTGATTTTTTCTCTTTTCCTTTACCTTTGATAGATGCCTGGTAAAGGTCAATTAGGTGCTTTGGTGTACGACAGGTACGGGACCAATGTCCTTTTCCTTCACACCTATAGCAAGCCTCTTCATTTTTCGGAGAATCTATTTTTACACCCTTTCCTTTATCATGTTTTTCTGCCATTGTTGCTCCACTTCAAGTGGTATGGTCCAACCTTCTTTTAGAAGGCATGATAATTATGACAACCATGATCTCGAGTTTTATCATGACTATAACTACGAACATGACCACGACCACGACCGCGACCACGTCCTTGTCTATAGTTATTTGCATTCGCTTCAGGGAATGAATGTGATCCAGTAGGGTGGGAGTTATGATTTTTCATTAAGGGCTCATTATTTTGTTCAGCAACAAGTAGGCATGAGATCAATTGAGAATATTTTGTAAAACCTTTTTCACGGTGCTGCTGCTATAGGAGCATGTTTGTGGCATGTAAAGTAGTGTATGTTTTTTTCAACATATCTTCTTCAGTAACATTATTTTCGCACAATCTCATTTGAGACACAATTATGAACATTGCAGAGTTATATTCATTTACCATTTTGAAATCTTGCAACCTCAGGTGCATCCAATCATAACGAGCCTTTGGGAGTATCACTCTTTTGATGATCATAACGTTCCTTCAAGTTTTTTCCATAAAACAACTGTCTTTTACTCCAAGATATTCGGATTTCAGCCCTTCATATAGGTAATGTCGAATGAAAATCGTGTTGCTTTGTCTTGTTCGCTTGCCTCATTTTTTTCTTTGATGGCATGTGCAAGGTTCTTTGCACTCAAATGGATTTCAGCCTCAAGAACCCAAGTCAAATAATTTCTTCCGGAAATATCAAGAGCAGAGAACTCAAGTTTGGTGATGTTTGTCATATGTCTGAAAAAGAAGTATTACTTTAGAATATAAACACATACTCAAATCTACAAGTTTGAGTTTTATCAATTAGGCTTCAAGCCTAACATATTTTTTTGGCTTCAAGCCTTATATACAATATAAGGTTTGGAGATGAAACTTCAAGTTCATCTAAATACAAAGCTTTAATATATTAACATAAATTCACAAAGTTTTGGAGCTAATAAAATTATCCAACTATCAATAAATCTTTTATGAGGTTGAAATAAGTAATACACAAGTTTGTATAACAAATGACACGTATTTAAGAAACATAAGTGTGATAACTAACAAGTACAGTGAATTGGCACAGACTAATAAAGCAAGCAAATGATAAAATATTGAGCATCAGAAACTATTGATCCAATTGTAATAAAATAATGAAGAAAATAGTAAATGAGACACTGAAAATGATTACAGAGTTGTCAGAATTGATTCTATGATGCTAATGTAGAAAATATAGACGATTCAAATGTATTGAGAAGTATAAGAATTTTAAAACAAGATGAATTGAAGAATAATTTTGATCAAGCATAAAACTTATAAAGTGTCAAAGAAAAACACTGCAACTAAGATCTTGGTTTATTTAATTATCAGGGACTCCCAAGCACGTTGATAGGGGGGCTCAATGCCCGATATTTACCTCTGGAGATCCTTCAAAAAAAAGAATGACGGAAGTTGGACTTACAATCTCCTTGAGCAAATTCGTGTTGATAACGTGTTATACTTTAGAGGAGAACAAGATAGAGAATGTAGGAAAGTAATCTTTTTCATGTACATAATACTCAACTAGAATGGTCTTTTATAGACCTACAATGGAATGTCCAATGTCATAGGTTACATAAGTTATGAAACCAAGGATCAAAAGTTATGGAAGACAAAGACCAAGATGCATGAGTTACATAAGTTATGGACATCCATATTTACAACAGAAAAAAAAAATTGGGGTGGGCTCCAGCCCACGCCACGTCCGCTTTGGATCCGCCAGCCACCCGACCTCCGCTTTGGATCCGCCCCTGATACGGGCCATATAGAAATTAGTTTCACAAAAAGGATTGGAAAAAACCTCTTCCTATATGTTGATGTTGACTTTCTACCTAACGTAGATGGAAGAACAGGATATAAACATCGTGCACTTAAACTCAGTACATGTTTAGGAGCATACTCAACAAGGCCAGCCCGACTAATTTTGGTTGTCCTTTGTCCTTGACTCCAAAAAGAGAGGATATAGTGTTCGGAGAATTGGAAGTGTTCGTCTCTGGAATTGACAGCGGGTGAGCTCGGATTCGAAGTTCCACCCCCGACTCTTGAGCTACTCGAGACATTTCCAATTAACTCAAAACATGGACATGAAAAATTGCTAGTTCAACTGACAAGAAGGAGCTGGAGTGGACTGTAAAGGCTCTATTAGCGAAGAGCTGAGACTTAGGAACCTGAGAGTTGTCCAAGTCCGACCGGTCCTAATACTCAAAGTTCTCATATACTATCTACGATGACAAAGAGTAAGAAGATACAATTTACTGAGCATACAGAAGTACATTCATCTTTTTGACACGAAACCAAGTAGTAGGAAAAACATAAATAACTTACATTAGTTAGATGTAGTGCATATGCAAGAAAACAATCATCCAGAATGATATTAAAATGTGTGTACCAATTTCTTCCACATGGTTTGGATTCTAGTTGGACCAACTTTGAATGTGGACCTCAAAGCGGGTTGCGTAGGATTTGGACCCAACATAAACACAAAGAGGCTATTTATATTGGGACGAACTGAATGATATTGTCGATGAATAGAATCACGTCTACTAAGAGCATCATTAGTAAGGCCCATGCCATTTTCTAGATTCTAGATTTAGAATGTAGGAGCTCATTTTGTAGAATAATAAGTCTCATCCCTAGTCCAAATTTCTACAATTTGGTTCCAACCCATCCATGGGTGCTAAGGGTTGGACTTGGGCCTCCCAATTTCTAGATTTAGATTGTAGAAATTTATTTTGTAGAATAGTAAGTTCCAATTTCGAGCCCAACTTTCTAGATTCTAAACTTTATATTATTTTTTTCTACATTAATTTTTGACCACACAATTTTTGGGACCGGAGCTCACTTTATCATTTTCTACTATTCTCATACAAACCCAACCCATTCTACATTTACCTTTTTTTTTTAAATTTTGGGCTCCAAATTGCATTGGAGAGTCCCAACTACTAATGATGCTCTAAGACAATCAAACCAACTCTTGCACACAGTTTGCGATGGTTCAATATTTTTTTCTTGTTACTCTTTTTTCATTGTGCTTGCTCCCTAAGGGCCTGCTTGGCAATTATGGGGGATAACGATTATGAAATATTTTTAGAGTAGCGAAAATGAACGGTTACAAGGGGTCCAATTTTTTGTTGTTTTAAGTAGCGGCTTTTAAACCAGTCGAAAATTTATGCTTGTTAATTCATTAACTAGCTGTTCTGAAATTTTCTATAATAATAAAATTACCTTTATGTCCATATATAAATAAAAGTTCTTGATAAAATATTGGTTTATGGACGTGAGGTAACCAACCCCTACATAAAAAAACTTTCCAGCATTCTTGTCTCAGAAACAACTCTGCACCCAATAGTAAAATTACCTTAACCCCTTGCTCCTTGTTTCAAATATTTGACAAGGGTAAAATTACCTGATATGGGTTGGGCCTGGGCCAAGGGTGGGCCCAGCCCAATACATGTAATGCCCCACTCCGCACGGTGCATTATGCTGAGTCGTTGACTCGAAGAGTTTCGTTGACCCGATTATGTATCGATGTGAATCGATACAAAGTGTTAAGTTGTCCCGAGCAATGCATCGAACTAAGTCGATGCGAAGAGTTACCTTGTCCCAAAGAATGCATCGAGTGAATCGATGAGAAGCGCCGCATTGCCTCGAAGGATAAGTGCGTTGAGACGGCTCGAAGATTCTAAGAAATCGAATCGACCAAGGCGAAAGTCCAAATCGATGCAAGTATTGATTTTAGTTGGTTTCATGTGCAGGCTATACGTTTACGCTAAAATATTAGAGGTCAATCTTTTGTCTTATTCAGTAAGGGGTCCGGAAAGCAAATCGTCGCCTTGCGACGGACTGTGGCGTTGGCACGGTAAGCCAAACGATGTATTTCAATGAAGCATGAAGTGCTCGAATGGCTAAGTCAGAAGAGTTGCTGGTGCAACGAAGTTATGAAATCGAGCCGCAACGGCTCGGCGAAACGACAAGGCATATCGATTCAAGGTGGGGGGACATTGACTTCTTTCCTACTCCGTCATGCTTAAGTAAAATACATATCATTGTATGCGAGTTAACCTATCAACGCCACGGGCGTGGCTCGATAGAGAGATAAACATAGTGCGTGTCGAACACTAAGATAGAACAATTGAAATGAATCGTACGACAAGTGTACGAGTCGCTTCGGAACATTGAATATCGCAAGGGCGAGCGCCTTGGTGCGCAAGCCGCAAGAACATGGGATAACTTTATTCGGCGAGTGCCTTAGTGCACGAACCATACCGTGCCTTCGCGCACGAGTTAGAAGGGCTAGAATATTGAAAGACAATAGGCGAGCGCCCTAGCGCGCAAGCCATGGACATTGATCACTAAAATATGGAAATACGGTTTCGACGCATGCAGCAAGTGCACGACGCGAAGGATAGATGATAAATGTGTCGAAACGTGCCAACGTGCACGAGATAATAAAAAGATGGCTTCGTTGCGAAAGAATACAGTTGTGGCATAAATGTGGCAGAACTGTCGGATATGACATAATGCCTCGAAAGGTGTTCGGGACCTTCGGGTCGTTCGGTTGATTGAACATTGAGTTGAGGCATAATGCCATTGAACATTGAAACAAAGTATGAAACGTAAGAACATAGAAATTAACGGAAAAATACGAGATGATAATGCGGCATGGTGCCTTCGAAATATTCACGGCCTTCGGGCGTTCGTTGAGGACATTAGGGCATTGTGCCAATTGAAATAGAGACAAACGAACTTGCTTGGTTGTATGAAAGATAAGATTCGTTGCATGGTCAAATGGACTTAAAGATATAAAAGCCCGTGCATGGGTATTCCCTCGAACGTGGTGCACCAGGGCACTGGGACCGTTCGGCCTAGGAGGGATTGCATTTACGGTATTGTTGGTGCACTTCTTTTAGATGGGTAGCGACCTTCTGGTGAATGTGATAAGCCACTTGCTGTGTATTTCGGTGGCCTCTGATGTTGGTTAGCAACCGCACAGAGTTAACATCGTCTTATGTTTCGATTCGATAAATATAAGTCCATTCTAGCCCGAAAAGCTAGTAACCTTCATATAGTTAAGGGCGATGGGTTTGGAAGTGCAAGGTATACGTATATCCTGCATGGATGGATCCTGAATAGAGGGCACTTATAATATGATAGGGAAAGCGGATAGGCGTATTCACCTTGCGTCGGTACAAGGGCGAGTGCGTCGATATTGCTAAGTCGTACCACAAATCAAACACGAGATTGCTTGCCTGTTTACTTACGCAAATTGAATAACATGCTTGCCATGCTTTACAGTCTTCGAATATGCCATTAACTCATCCTAAGAAGAACATAAAAAGAGAACTAAATTGTATGTTTGCATGAATCAATACAATACTAAATGTCGGTTTGTTAAGTGGGTTTTTGATCAGTACAGCGAGGACGAAAGTACTAATCCTCCACTAGTGTGCTAGCAGGTTCAGGGATTGGTCTGCTCGCGGCGGAGCTTCGCTTAAACGCGTTGAGGCTTGGAATGCCGAAGCGTATTAAGCGTGCGATCGCATTGACGCTCAGACTCACGACAGGATTGATGCGACCGAGATATAGAAGGCATGATGTATGAAAAGGTGAAATCCTTTGTGGACAAGAGAGAACCTGAGTGTTGTAGCCAATCTGGCAAATTCTGTTGGGCTATTGAAAGCCTTTGTAATCGTATTTCGAATATCAATAATGAAGATTCGTTTCGTATACTCTGTTTTTCTTTCGTTGTTAATCAACTCAAAGATAACCATTTAAGAACTTGTCATCTTGTCTTACACGAGCGCAACTCCAGGCTCGTGCGGCATCACGCCCCCTGCGAGGACGATGATTCAGGTGATTCTGGGTCGGGGCGTGACAAATTGGTATCAGAGCTCTAGGCTCAATTTCCTCTGGACGCTCGCTTCATTACCATTCTAAAAAGTTGCCCCCACCAATCGAAATCACTCTTGACTCTACTCGATGCCGTACTGGATGTTCCATATATAAGTCTAATACAAATCATGTAATTTTGCCGCGTGTTATTTTGGAAATTACATGGTGTTTGCGAGAAAAGTTATGAAAGGTTTGTTGCTGTAAGTGCAACAAGTTACGATATGAATTCAAGGATTGGTTGCTACAGATGCAACACGTCGTGAATTGTAATTTGAGATATTCGTTGTTTGTAACGATCGATATAAAAAATGTTGGTTGCATCGATACAATGATAGTCGTGGAATGTTGCTGCAGCAATTGCCATGTGTTGATTGTAAATGATGTGTTGAAAATAAAATGAAAGTTGATATGGAATATGTCGAACGGATTCACATATTGATTTTGAATGTGCGTTGCGATGAAAAAGTGATAAGTCAATATCGAATGTGTTGAACGGATTCGGGCATTGACTTTAAATGTCGGGAGTAAATCGTTGCACGAGGTGCGGTAAATATCGGAAATGAATCGTTGTACGATGTGCAATGCGTATTGAAAGTAAATCGTTGTGTGGTGCAATGCGTATTGGAAGTAAAATGTTACACGTGGTGTAATGCATATCAAAGTGAAATCGTTGCACGAAGTGCGACGGATATTGAGAATGAATTGTTGTACAAGATGCAACGAAAGAAAACAAAAGTTATAAATCAAGAAACGAAATTGGTTCGGTTGCACATCGAGCTTGTGTTGGAAAATGAAAGCATTGGCCGAGTTGTATTGGATTTTTGATTAATAAAAGTTACGGTTGTGATCAAGCACGATCACTGCGGAAATCGTGAGTCGGAAGAGATCGTTTGTTCGTAAAGAGTACGTTGCGACGGAAGTAACTTGATTTCTAGGTGGTATATGGCATACCACCGATGCAATGAATGGCTAGATTCCGAGTGGTATATGGTATACCACTTGTGCGATGAATTGCATCGACGCGTTGTGAAAATTGTGGAAGGTTTGTCCGCAACGGACGGGGAGTACCGAGACTTGATTGGAAATTTGTATGACGGTATGTTGATGCAAGTGTTCTTCGAAAATCGGTTGGGACGATATGGCGAGACTCGTATCAATGAACGATACGTCGGACGAGAATTATAAGTCGGTCGGACGACCGAGACTAGCGGAACGATTATGCCTTGAAGTAATAATCGGACCGACGGGAAAGGAAAACTCGAGCTTGCAAATGAGTCGCACGACTTGTGATCTCGATAAAAATGTTGGGCGAGACGAATCGAATCGCACGACTTGCGATCTCGATAGAAATGTTCGGCTAGGCGAATCGAATCGCACGACTTGCGATCTCGATAGAAATGTTGGGCGAGACGAATCGAATCGCACGACTTGCGATTCGATAAATGTTGGACGATGCGAATTGTAATCGAATCGCACGATGTGCGACTTCGGTGAAGAGTTGGTTGATGAGTAATCGTGCCTAAGAAATAGTTGGTTACGTTACGGCGAAACTCATTTGAGTATGACTGAAAAACACGCGAAACTTAGAGGGCGAGATCGTATGACTTGAGGGTTCGATGTTGGATAATCGTAACTCAGTTATGCGATCAAAGTATAGCGAGATGCGGCAAATCAGAAAATGAGTTGATACGTATGGAAAAGTTTGTTGCGAACTTGGACGTATGCAATGCAAGTTGTCGACATTGAAACAGATTCAAAGTTGAAACGGATTCAAAGTTGACCCTTACGCTATCGAAATTGATACGACGTATCGAGATCGATACGTAAGGAAACGTAAGCATGATGTGAGAATACAAAATAGTGTGTGCCTCGTGCTATCAAATTTTGTAGATAACGATGCGAGGATGAACGAACTTGGTTGATCGTAAATTTTGTGATTGATCAGGACGAGGATAAGTCATCGACGATTGTTCGATGCGTATGGCATCTCGTGTGTCGACCACGAAATAAGATAGACTCGAACTCGATACGAGTAGATGTTTCGTAAATTACGAAATCATCGACGGCGTGCATGACTTTACTCGGAGGATAGTTGCGCATCAGTTGTGCTGGTTATGTACGAATTGGATAGTCGCATAGAAAATCGTCGGAACGTGATTGGCTCTGAAATAAGATATAGCATGGTTCGTAGTAAACTGTCCTTTGGTGATGATCCACAATTATCGAGCGTAGCTTCGGGGCAGCTGATCCTAGAAGACTTGACCGCCAAATCAAATTGAATGTTGCAGACCGTAAGATAACTCATGCGATATCGCATATAGAATTGCATCGATAACAATTAACGTGGTGCATATTGACGAAAAGTCTAGGCGATCGAGAATTTTGGGACAGCTTTCGATTGAGAATGATATAGTTAGATTTTGAGTATTCGTCGATGAATGCTTGAATGGTTATGTTGGTCGACGATAAAACAAGAAATTCACCAACGAACTTGGTGATTCGGATAGGCGAGTGCGAGAATCGTGCTATGCACGAGAGAGAATGATAAGAGAATGACTTACGAGTTATGTCGTTAGATTTGATTCACCTTGCAATTGAGCTTGCGTGAATCGAACTTATATTCGATGTCGCAAGACGGGTAAGTTGGGAATTTGGCTAGTGAACTCCTACTCGTTAGGAATCGAACGTAAGGCATATCATAAAGACCTTCGTGTCAAGGCGATCGTTGTCTTGAGCACCATTGTAACGACCCGCTCCGCCCTAGCGGAACGCCGATTCAAACGGCAAGTGCAACGACTAAAACGAGCCGTCGACCCGAAGAGTTGGCATCAACCTGATGAAGAATCGATGCAAGGCTTACATTGGCCCGTCAAGATGAATCCAGACTTAGACTTTCGAAGGCGCGCTCGAAGTATCGCTCGGCCGATGCGAACATCGCTAAGGTGGGTGGCTCCGATGAACCCATCTTTGCTTAGCCTAGACACATAACAATATGGACACTGATGCTAGAATCGCTAGACGATAACACCGTGCATGCTAATAATTGACTCAACGCACCTAGCTAAGGGAATAATCCCATCTTGCATGCTTGTTTAGAACATGGAAAAGAACTCGGCAAATATAGAGAAACTCTCGCACCCCGCTCTACGCTCGTGCTAAGGCACAAGCTTACACTCAAGTTTCCTATGCGTTCAACAATGAAACAATAAACGGTTTACAACAAAGAAACGGAAGACTATCGACATAGTCGTTCCGAGTAGAGTATAGCAACATTGAAAGGCTACGGGACCGATGGGTCGCCAAGGCGACTCCCGCACAGGGAGTTGCAAAATGTATAAATGAATGAATGAATGAATAAGTGAATAAATGAATCCACAAATGAATGAATGAACGAACAAGTGAAAGAAAGAAATGAAAGAGTGAATAAAAGATAAGACATGAAAGACGTTAGCGACAGGTATGACGGGCACGTGCAACGGGGCTCGCTACCCGCGCTGCACGGACGCCAACCTGGTCGATAACGCATTATGGCTAAGGGTTAGCCTATGACAAGTAAAATACGAAATGGTCGTGGACAAACGGCACGGGCGATGGGGGGGAGGGGAATACCGTGGCCGTCATGAGGAAGGATTCTGCGGCACAGGCGATGGGGGGGGAAACCGTGGCCGGCCTAGGCGAAATCAAAATGGGGCTTACGGGCGGCTTGGGTGCGGGCTTGGGCACTAAGAGATGTAAGTGCAGGGTATATTCAAGAGACTTAACGGGGTGTACCAGCCATCACCCTACGCTAAGTTGAGAAATACCAAAGGGAAATGTCCAAAATGGCTTGTCATGCCAGCGACCGGTGCATATAGATTAAGTGGACTTTGCTGATGGCTATCCACGTGCAAGTCCTTACATTGAAATCAAAGTAGTCTAAGTTAAATGAACAATCATCTACTGAACATGCTTGAAATGTAACACCCTGAACATGCTCGAAACGTAACACTCAGAACATGCCTGAAATGTAATACTCTGAACATGCCTACGACATGCTAGAACGTGGCCATGACATGCTAAAACGTGCCTACGACGTGCTAGAATCACGTTAAGTTACTACATGTGAATTGTTGACTAACTTGGTTTACTTTGGACAGGGAAGGCCGGACGGTAAGTATGGGTAAGTCGTGCATGCATTTCCATGCGACACTTGAATTCGGCAACACGAGATAGGTCATGAAATATGCCATAAAACTGATCCTAAGGCAAGATTAGAAAGACAATGAATGATAGACGGTGCACAAAAGTAAATGGAACGTGTTTGGTAATGATAGCATTGTGGGCGAGCTAGCCTCCCCACCAGTGCATAACAATGTACTGATAACCCCACAGTCTGCTTGCAGGATGCAGGAGACGTCATCGGGTGCGGAGCTTCCCTCGAATGTGCTAAGGCGCGGAGCTATC
Organism: Iris pallida; assembly: GCA_029216955.1. Classification (NCBI taxonomy): domain Eukaryota; kingdom Viridiplantae; phylum Streptophyta; class Magnoliopsida; order Asparagales; family Iridaceae; genus Iris; species Iris pallida. The sequence continues at coordinate 6,092,327 of JANAVB010040417.1, forward strand.
TCTGGAGCCTTGGAGCGTTGCTAGGAGCTGATGCGCTATATACAGGACATAATGTATCGGAACATCACCATGAATCATTCCATGTTGTAAGCCACTTGGCACGCCTTTTATGTTTCAGAGAGAGAGAGCTCGAGCGACTTGTAAACTCGGCCTAGCGCCGCTTGTAAACTTCTTGAATATCAATAAAGAGTTTGAATTTGCTTCAACTTGTGTCATTTACTTTCTGCTGCAAATGGGGACACCCTGTGCGACTCTGTAGCCTAGCCTCAAATCGACCGTTTCTGGACTTGGCCTTGCACGGGCGCAACCTAGGCCCGTGCGGCATCACGCCTTAGCGAAGACGATTGCTCCTACGGGAGCGGGGCGTGACAACCATCGCCTTGATGTAAACTGTTATGTCGGACAGATTGTGGCCTTTGTGTAATGTCAATTTAAAGTTGCGTCGAAAGAATCTAAGTACGGGGTCTATGTAAGTAACCTAGCGGACGAAGTCATGAATGTTGATGCTTTTGCAAGTCAACAAAAGAAAATCATGTCGAGATAAGATACGAAGTGAAACATCATAAATCGTTGGATAGTGACGCCGAACGCAAGGCGTTGCGGAGACTCGTTGTGATCGGATGCACGACGGCTTGACGCGACGCGTAGAATTGATAGTCCCGATAAAACATACAAAGTGAGAAATGCGATGTTTGAATCGCATCGTGTGCCTTGACTTTTGTTGGAGGATCGCGTATGTATCAATATGCATATGCAATAGAGAATTGCGAGAACTTATGCTAGAGCCCAAGTCCGATCGAGAATACGAGATGGCAAGTAATTGAGAATAAGAAGTTACATGTTAGCGTTGTTCCGATATCCTACAACTGAGCTTGGCTGAAATGCATATATTGGTGGGACGTCTAAAATATGTGTATGATTCCAAACTAAGTTGTACGATCCAAACGATAATGAGACGAGATTGTGGAACGATCTAGTGAAACCCTTAGAAATTTAGTATTGGTTTCGGTTCGAGGACGCACCTTGTTTTGAGTGGTATATTATGTAATGCCCCGCTCCGCACGGTACATTATGCTGAGTCGTTGACTCGAAGAGTTGCGTTGACCCAATTACGTCGATACGAATCGATACAAAGTGTTAAGTTGTCCCGAACAATGTATCGAACTAAGTCGATGCAAAGAGTTGCCTTGTCCCAAAGAATGCATCGAGTGAATCGATGCGAAGCGCCGCGTTGCCTCGAAGGATAAGTGCGTTGAGACGGCTCGAAGATTCTAAGAAATCGAATCGACCAAGGCGCAAGTCCGAATCGATGCAAGTATTGATTTTAGTTGGTTTCATGTGCAGGCTATACGTTTACGCTGAAATGTTAGAGGTCGATCTTTAGCCTTATTCAGTAAGGGGTCCGCGAAAGCAAATCGTCGCCTTGCGACGGACTGTGGCGTTGGCACGGTAAGCCAAAACGATGTATAATTTAATGAAGCATGAAGTGCTCGAATGGCTAAGTCAGGAGAGTTGCCCGTGCAACGAAGTTATAAAATCGAGCCGTAACGGCTCGGCAAAACGACAAGGCATATCGATTCAAGATGGGGGGACATTGACTCTCTTTCTTACTCCGTCATGCTTAAATAAAATACATATCATTGTATGCTGAGTTAACCTATCAACGCCACGGGCGTGGCTCGATAGAGAGATAAATGTAGTGCGTGTCGAACACTAAGATAGAACAATTGAAATGAATCGTACGGCACGTGTACGAGTCGCTTCGGAATATTGAATATCGCAAGGGCGAGCGCCTCGGTGCGCAAGCCGCAAGAACATGGGATAACTGTATTCGGCGAGTGCCTTAGTGCACGAACCATACCATGCCTTGGCGCACGAGTTAGAAGGGCTAGAACATTGAAAGTCAATAGGCGAGCGCCCTAGCGCGCAAGCCACGGACATTGAACACTAAAACATGGAAATACGGTTTCGATGCAGCAAGTGCACGACGCGAAGGATAGATGATAAATGTGTCGAAACGTGCCTACGTGCACGAGATAATAAAAAGATGGCTTCGTTGCAAAAGAATACAGTTGTGGCATGAATGTGGCGGAACTGTCGGATATGACATAATGCCTCGAAAGGTGTTCGGGACCTTCGGGTCGTTCTGTTGATTGAACATTGAGTTGAGGCTTAATGCCATTGAACATTGAAACGAAGTATGAAATGTAAGAACATAGAAAGTTAACGAAAGTTAACGAAAGAAATACGAGTGATAATGCGGCATGGTGTCTTTGAAATATTTGCGACCTTCGGGCGTTCGTTGAGGACATTGGGGCGTTGTGCCAATTGAAATAGAGATAAGCGAACTTGCTTGGTTGTATGAAAGATAAGATTCGTTGCATGGTCAAATGGACTTAAAGATATAAAAGTCCGTGCATGGGTATTCCCTCGAACGTGGCGCACCAGGGCGCTGGGACCGTTCGGCCTAGGAGGGATTGCGTTTACGGTATTGTTGGTGCACTTCATTTAGATGGGTAGCGACCTTTTGGTGAATGTGATAAGCCACTTGCTGCGATTATTTCGGTGGCCTCTGATGTTGGTTAGCAACCGCACAGAGTTAACATCGTCTTATGTTTCGATTCAATAAATATAAGTCCATTCTAGCCCGAAAAACTAGTAACCTTCATATAGTTAAGGGCGATGGGTTTGGAAGTGCAAGGTATACGTATATCCTGTATGGATGGATCCTGAATAGAGGGCACTTATAACATGACAGGGAAAATGGATAGGCGTATTCACCTTACATCGGTGCAAGGGCGAGTGCGTCGATATTGCTAAGTTGTGCCACGAATCAAACACGAGATTGCTTGCCTGTTTACTTACGCGAATTGAATAACATGTTTGCCATGCTTTACAGTCTTCGAATATACCATGAACTCATCCTAAGGAGAACATAGAAAGAGAACTAAATTGTATGTTTGCATGAATCAATACAATACTAAATGTCGGTTTGTTAAGTGGGTTTTTGATCAGTACAGCGAGGACGAAAGTACTAATACCCCACTAGTGTGCTAGCAGGTTCAGGGATTGGTCTGCTCGCGGCGGAACTTCGCTTAAACGCGTTGAGGCTTGGAATGCTAAAGCGTATTGAAGCGTGCGATCGCATTGACGCTCGGACTCGCGACAGGATTGATGCGACCGAGATATAGAAGGCATGATGTATGGAACGGTGAAACCCTTTGTGGACAAGAGAGAACCTGAGTGTTGTAGCCAATCTGGTAAATTTCATTGGGCTATTGAAAGCCTTTGTAATCGCATTTCGAATCTCAATAAGAAGATTCGTTTCTTATACTCTGTTTTCCTTTTGTTGTTAATATCAACTCAAAGATAACCATTTGAGAACTTGTCATCTTGCCTTGCACGAGCACAACTCCAGGCTCGTGCGGCATCACGCCCCCCTGCGAGGACGATGATTCGGATGATTTCAGGTCGGGGCGTGACAATACATCCTTATTTCCGAGAATATTTGACAAAGGTAAATTATACCGGATATGGGCTGGGCCTGGGCCAGGGGTGGGCCCAGCCCAATACTTCCTTATTTCTTTGAATATTTGACAAAGATAAATTGTACCAGATATAGGCCGGATCTGGGCAAGGGGTGGGCCCAGCCCAATACCTCCTCATTTTCATTTTGGTTTCTTCCAACCATAGAAAAAGGAAAAAAAAAGGTCTCCATCGAGATAGAGAGAGAGAATGGAGGAGGAGAGGAAGAAGAAGTTGTACGGATGGGGAGCTGCGGTCGTGATATTCGTGGTGCTGATGGTCGTCACTCCGGCCATAACCCAGTCTCAGGAGTACCACGACTTCGCCGACCACCGCTGTCTCTTCATCGGTAATAAACCCTAATTTTACAAAAAACCCTAATTTTCTTGGGTTTCTGATGCTCCGTAACATGTTTCCATGTGGGTCTAGTTTGGTCGCCGGTTGTTTGTATGTTACGATGCCACGCCTTGCTAGGCATAAAATGTTATTTATATTGGATGCCTTATGGAAAAATTAGGAATAAAGTAGAGATGCACATATAGCGTTCTTTATATTGGATGCCTTATGCTATTGTCCGTAGGGAGGTTATATGCGGTTGATTTCGGAGAAGAAACAAGTATCTGCTAGTTGTACTGGAGCTGGCAAGGAATTTTCGTGATGGACTTGCTATATTTGTCTGCTTGGACTAGTTATATGTTACACATGACATGTTTGCAGTGCATATGCAAGAAAACAATTGTCTCAAATGACTTATCATTAGTTAGATGTAGTGCATATGCAAGAAAACAATCGTCTAAAATGATATTAAAATGTGTGAACCAATTTCTTGCACATGGTTATGAGAACTAATAGCATTGTACTTGTAGGTAGATATGACGGGATGGAAATACAGACATAAACTTCATGTATTGAAGCCGTAAAAAATGATATAGTTATGCATAATCCAATTTTTCTTTAAAGAAAGTGAAGATAATTATTTCGTCATGAAACTCTAAATAATTTAATGGTCGGTAGATTTGTGCAAATATTGAACTAAGACATTTGGATTCTTGTTGGACCAACTTTGAATGTGGACCTCCAAGCGGGTTGCGTAAGATTTGGACCCAACATAAGCACAAAGGACTATTTATATTGGGACAAACTAAATAATATTGCCGATGAAGAAGATCACGTCTACTAAGACAATCAAACCAACTCTTGCATAGAGTTCTAGTTTATCAATATTTTCTTCTTGTTACTCCTTTCTCACTGTGCTTGCGCTCCCTAAGGGTCTGCTTGGGAATTATGGTGTAACGGTTATGAGGTGTTTCTAGAGTAGCAAGGCACGGAGAAGTCTTTTCTCGTGGTGGCCAAGGCATGGAGAAGTCTTTTAATGTGAGAGCTTTACAAGCTGGATTCTACCAGTTATTTCTTAGTTAAAGGAACTTTCATATGTCTCCTGTTAATGCAAGGCTCGAGGGAGACGGGTAGGTTGAGGCTTGAAGAATATAAGCAACGTAGTTCCCGTTTGAAGGAGAGACCATGTAAAAAATCGAATCTGGATCCTCCATGATGCAAAAGCAAAGTAACATCAGTATTATCTAGAATTATACCCTATTTTTGATGCCAACATTCTTGTAGATTTCTTGGTCCTAGCCAGGCTCTTAGTTTACTTGCTTATCCCTATATTTGATATCATCAACTATTGAATATATTCAACTCCATACCCTAAATTTTTTTTTTTTCGAAAAATGCACTACTCCTCCATTCTCTCCACCCCTCCTCTCTCCGACCAAACCCTCCCCACTCTCTCCCCGGCAATGCCCCCCCTCTCTCTCCTACGATGCCCCAAAGTTAGCTATACAAATTTAGAATAGCAAGTTGTCAAATATAGATAGTTAAAAGTATCAAGTTAAAATTTAGCCTTTCTTTTATTTTTACTTCCCGCGAACCAAACAAGGTCTAGGGCATGCTTTGGTGAGCGATTTACACTCATCTACTCAAGCCAACTGTTAAAGTTCATCCTACCTTCCGGGCCCTCTTTGTCTAAACTTTCAATTCTCACAAGTTAACCTTATAAATAATGATAATTAGAGAAAGTAATTGCTTCTTCCAGCCAGTCCCCACCCACTAAAACCATGCTAATATCTTTTTTTCTAAACAATTGATGTCAGAAGCTAATTCGTAACATTAATGTTAGGGCACTGGCCCGGGTTTGGATTGGATTCATGTAAACGCAGGAGACTTTTTAAACATCCGAACCCTGATTTTTTGATTAAAGCTTCACGTCTGCTTCACAGGTATCCATCACTATACCATCTTCTTGTAAAAGAAAGCCATTTCATCAAAAAAAAAATAGACCTTCGGAAGGCCCGTGGTCGCTTAAGTCACCTCTTTCTCTGCCTTTGTTCCAACTGTTATCACCGAGGAGACTGGCTATAGGGATAAGACTTCGGCTGCTGAGGATCGCTTTGTGTCTGAGCCCGATTCCACTCACACTCTTCTTTAGCCTAAAGCGATAAAGAAAGACCATCATGGGATGATCTTATCAACGTTCATGAATGATAATCACACGTCGAAGTGATGAATTGGAAAAAAAGGTACCCATGTTGCCGACCATGAGTAATGACTAGTTTGAACACGAGGAACATTAAAAAAGATTTATGACTTTCCTAATGTTTTTTAAATCCATAGAATCTTATATATGCAGTCGTTCTGCATTAGTAGGGCTGCAAATGAGCCAAGCCGTTCGCGAGCTGCTCGAAGCTCGGCTTGATAAAAGCTTGTTTGAGCTCGGTTCGTTTAGTAAACAAGCTGAGCTCAAGCTTTATTTTTGCGCTCGTTTAATATACAAGTCAAGCTCAAGCTTAGAAGTACTGGCTCGATTGAGCTTGCGAGCTGGCTCATTTAGAAACTCGTTTAGGAGCTTGTTTCGAAGCTCGTTTGTTCTTTATTGATATATATATTATATATATATATATATATATATATATATATATATATATATATATGGTTCTATGTATTATATATTTATGTCCTTAATAAGTGTTATTAAGGAACTTTTTTTAATTAAATTTTTATAAAAAATTGTTAATATTTTATATACTTGAAATCAAACTAACTAGCTTGAAATCAAGTTCGCTTGAATTCAAGCTTAATTAGCTTGAAATAAAGTTGAGAGAATCTTGATTTCAAGCTTATCGAGCTTGTTTATCAAGCTTGAATCAAGATTCCTTATCAAGCCAAGCTCGAGCTCAAACCAAACCAACTCAAGCTTAGTATAAACAAGCTCGAGCCAAGCTCAAGCTTCAAAATAAAAAACTTATCAAGCTCGAGCTCGAGCTTGAATAATTCTAGTCAAGCCAAGCTCAAGCTTACAAAAGCTTGGCTCGGCTCGGCTCGTTTGCAGCCCTATGCATTAGCAATAACGCTTTTGTAAGACCAACCAATTCCGTTAAAAAATAATTTATTTTGCAGCAAACACAATAAAAGATGACACATGATGATGGTAGAATTGACGGTCATAAATACATAAAGAGGCTTCTCAATGAAAGAATCATACAGAACTTGAATGTTACAAACAAATCCGTAAAGTGATTAATTCCTAAAATTGGCATACAATCCCCCAATAGAAAAGCCTAGTATTCCGATTGAAGAAAATTTTATCCGCATTATTATTAGAGTAATGCTATTCGTACCTCCAAATTATCTCTCCAATACATCTCTTTTTATGTGGCAGCTGACGTGGCATGTTAAATAATATTATGTGTCACTGACATGACCGATGACATGACAAATTTTAACCTAAAAAATTAATTACCCAATTTTGTCCATATTAATTTAATGTTAATATTAATTAATATTAATATTAATGTTAATATTAATATTAATGTTAATTAATTTAATGTTAATGTTAATGTTAATATTAATTAATTTTAATTTTAAAATTTGTCACGTCAGCTGCCACATCAACATATCACGTCAGCTGCCACGTAAGGAGGGACGGTTTGGAGGTACAATTTAGAGGTACAAATAGCATTATATTAACAAGCATTGAACATTGTCGACGAGTAGTCCATACAAGCAAATACAACAAATGAAACTAAACAAAGACACTTAGCATAGGAGTAGATATCCACACATTAAGGCATACTTTGTGTCGACGTCCTCAATCTTCAGAGTAGACTTTCGAAGTAGGATTTAGTTGTTGTGAACATGGTGTGAGCCGAACCAGTCTATGAAGTGTGATATTGGACTAGACCCATATGCCTTAAATAAAATTTTTATAGCCTTAACAAATTCCAATTACCTACACCTCATGATTCCACTTCCTACCCGGCTCATATGACTCATCAACAAATACTCTCGGACCATAGAGTCGACCAAACCAACCCATCTTATAGCGCTTTGGGAACATAGTGTGACTGAATTGGAGATAAACCATGAGGTGCGTATTGGAATTGACCTATTATATCTTAAAGAGAATTTTCATGTATGGTCTGGATCAATTCCAATTATCTACATCTTAATACTACTGATGTGGGACTAAGTTATTAAATACATGTCCAACCTAAAACGATGTACAATCCAACAGCTGCTACAACTACAAAAGATCAACAACTACTCTAGAGGCAGTCTGGCTAGCAAACAGTGTTCGAAATCAGAGATTGAGGTCCAACGTGACATGCAAAAGGTTGGAATAATCCTCCATCACCAGTAGAACTATAAATAATAATTAAGAGAAACCAAAATAAGTTTCAGATTAGACAATATTCTAGACATGCAACCCACCCCCGTCAATGAGAGGTAGGCTAGGTAGCCTCAATGCTATGACCATGCAGTACTATCAAGGGCGGAGCCATAAATTTTTTTTAGAAGGACTGAGCATGAATGAAAAAAAGAAAAATACAAAATCTTAACAGCCACAACAGGATTCAAACCAAAGGACCATCTTATGAGACACATTCACTCAACCACTTAATCTATTGCTCACATATGACAGCTAGTAGCTTTTATATTTATTTAAGTCCGGCTAAAGCCGGGAGAGTTTACATATGCTCCGCCCCTGAGTACTATCAATGCGGTTGAAGAGCACATAAAAGGAGGCCGACTAATAATGCGTAACCAATCATGTATTTATTCAATGGCATCGTACGATCGAGAGTTGGTAGTGAAACAACAAGTCAGTTAATGGAATGAGAACGAATGTGCTAGGAAGCTTAGCTAGTATATATATATATATATATATCTATATATATATATATATATATATATATATATCAAAAATAATATTTTGTCCGTGGTTGTAACAAATCGCGAACGTGATTGTCAGCTGACGTGGCGATCACTATTGCCCCCGCTATTCCAAGTCCCATTCGGACCAGAGGACCAATGGCCGGCCATCACGTCGGCCGGCGGTTACGTTCGTGGTTACAAATCGCGGGCAAACGTAGCAGCTCTGTATATATATACTAGTGGATAACCCGTGCCATAATGGCACGGACACGAACCCGGCCTTCTCGATGAGCGTGCAGGCACGGACAGCGCCAGGGAGTTCGGACGGAGACACGGCCTCCGAATCCGGCCTTCTCGACGTAGCGTGTAGGCACCGGGCCAGCGCCAAGGACCCGGAGCCCGGCGGCGGCGGACACGGCAAAGACCACGGTGGCGGCGTTAGGGGCAGCGTGGAGCTCATGTAGGCGAAGACGCGCATGGCCGCGCGGGGCATCCGATGGCGGCAAGGCCCGAGACTGCGGCGGTCCAGGAGACGACGTCCCTGTGCGGCATTCGTCGAACACCCGCAGGACTTGGTCGGCAGAGCCGAGTCGGGAGTTGGCGGTGAGCAGGACGGTCTGCACGAAGGGGGGGCCGAAATACGAGGAGGAGGGCGTGTGCGTGGAGCGACCTGGTGGCGGCGGTGGTGGTGATGTTGAGCAGGAAGAGAAGTGTGGGAGTCGGGAGGGACGCGGCGGCGGAGCATTGGGAGTAGATGGCGAGTGGGTTGGTAGAGATAGCGAGGCGGTGTTGAAGGAGAAGGGGTTGGGGTTGGTCATGGCGGAGAAAAGGGAGGCGGCGAAGGAAGGGTCTGCGCGGCGGCGCGGTGGAGGAGGCTGCTTGCGACGAAAGGGTTGCCGAAGAGGCTGGCAACGACGACGTGGGCGAGGATAGAGCGGAGGCGGCAAAGGGGGGCGGTGCAAGAGGAGCTGGAGGCAGGGGTGCCGTTGGAACAACAGGTTGCTCCGCACCTAACATGGGACCTCCTCCTCTCTTATTAGAGAGAGAGACAATTTAGTTATTTTACATCGTTGAACCAAGGCACATGGGCGGACCAAAAATCTACTATGCTTTATATTATAGATGGTCGTTACATCCGGGCCATATAGAAAGTTTCCAAAAAGGGTTGAAAAAACTCTTCTATATGTTGATTTGAGTTTCTACTAATGTAGATGAGAAGAAGAACATAGGATATAAACTAGTTTGTAGGTAGATCTCGTGCACTTAAACTCATACAATTTAGCAGAAGCATACTCAAAGTTTTCATAGACTATCTACGATTCATCTCTATGACACAGAAACCAAGAAGTAGAAGGAAAAAAATGACTTGCCATTAGATGTAGTGCATATGCAAGAAAAATAATCGTCCAAAATGATATTAAAATGTGTGTAACAATTTATTCCACATGGTTACGAGAACGGATAGCATTGTACGTATTTGTAGGTAGGTACGACGTGATGGAAATACAAGACATAAAAACTCTTATATTGAAGCCCTAAAAATATTATAGTTGTGAATAATCCAACTTTAGAAGTGAAGAGAATTATATTATTATTCATGTAACTTTAAATAATTTAAAGTTCAGTAAATTGATGCAAATATTGAACTAAGACATTGGATATAGTTGGACCGACTTTGAATGTGGACCTCAAAGAAACACAAAGAGCCTATTTATATGGGAGAAAACGAGTAGAATAGTAGTAATATTGTCGATGAATAGGATCACGTCTTCCAAGACAATCAAACCAACTTTGCACATAGACGTGTCGATGGTTCAATATATATTTTTTTCTTCTTACTCTCTTCCCGATCGCTGCGCTCCTAGTGGTCGTCTCACACCACTCTTAGGCTGGGTTAGTAGGAAGGATGAAAAAGTGACCCAATTTTTTTTTGTTTAGTGACCTGATCTTAACCTTGATCCTTGCTTCAAATATTTGACAAGGGTAAATTTACCTGACATGGGCTGGACCTGGGCCGGGGGTGGGCTCAGCCCTATTCCTCCTATTTTCTTGAATATTTAACAAGGTAAATTTTACCTGATATGGGCTTGGCCTTGGCAAGGGGTGGGCCCAACCCAATACCTCTCTCCGGCGATGTCCCCAACTGCAGCAGCAACAGTGACGGGAGCGACAATGCTGGCGGCGACAACAACAACGAGTGTGGGCGCAGCAGCAGCGGCGGCGGCGAGGGCGCAACAGCGGCGACGAGGGCTCAGCTGCAGCGGGCGTAGGCATATCAGCAGTAGGCGTGGGTGCAGCAATGACGACGATGGCGAGACGCACGGGCGCGGACGGGTGGCGCACACGTGGGCGAGGCGGGAGGAGGAGGCGGGGGGGTGGCAAACGACGGGAGGAGGGGGGGCATGGGGGGGGGGGGGGGGGGGGTAGTGGCAGAGGGAGGGTGGAGGAAGGATCTGGGGAGAGAGAAAGGGATATATATTTTGAATTTTTTTTTAGGGTAGCATATTAGCTATAAAAATTTAAAATATCAAGTTATCAAATATAGATAGTTGAGAGTATCAAGTTAAAATTTAGCCTTTCTTTATTTATACTTTCCGCGAATCAAACAAGGTCTAAGGGCATGCTTTGGTGAATGATTTACACTCATCTACTCAAGCCAACTGTTAATTTCAATCGTACCTTTCCGGGCCCTCTTTGTCTAAACTTTCAGGCCTCGTTTGGTTCACGGAAAGAAATGAATCCCCTTGTATTTTCCATGGGAATAGAAAAGTAGAATTTCTGTCACATTTTCTTCGTTGTGTTGGTAAAACAAGAAAACCACCTAAGAAAGACCATTTGATTTCCTTTACAGTGTTTGGTTGTGCAGTAAAGGAAAGCAAAAAATATAGCAATGTTCCAATAATATTCTACCTTTTAAAATAATAAAAAAAATATTATGAAAAATAACATTAATGGTAAAATAAGCAATAACACATGGTTGCTTTGTCATAATTTTTGTAATAAATGTTGGAAAATGAGGAGAAAAAATCAATCCCATGGATCCTGAGTGGAACCATATTCCCTCCAATTTTCTCCCCTGTCAGAAAATTGATTTCCATTTGTGGCTACTAAACAAAGGAAAGGAACAACTTTCCTTTCCTGATTTCTTAAATCCGTGAAACAAACGAGACCTAAATTCTCACAAGTTAACCTTAATAATGATAATTAGAGAAAGTAATTGCTTCTTCCAGCCAGTCCCCACCCACTAAAACCATGCTAATATCTTTTTTTCTAAACAATTGATGTCAGAAGCTAATTCGTAACATTAATGTTAGGGGGCGTTGGTACGCGGTATTTTTTTTATTCCCGAAAAATTTAAGATGGGAATCTATTGCCATGTTTGTTTGGCTTATAAAAAATTTATTCCCAGGAATTATAAAAATGGGTAAATAGTTTATCCACAAAACATGGGAATTCTATCCCTTGAGAATAGGTGGGTATTTTTTTTTGCCGGGCAAAAAAAAAATTGTCTAATTTTTTTTCTTCTTTTTTGATCAATTTGATTAGTTTTGAACATTTTTTTTTTTTGTCGTTTTATCGTTTTTTTGTCATTTTGTCGTTTTTACCTATTTTTTGTCGTTTTAAGCGATTTTTTGTTGTTTTTATCCATTTTTTGTCTTTTTGTCACTTTTTGATTATTTTTTTTTTTTACCCAATTTTTGTCCTTTTGTCACTTTTTTCTCAATTTTGTCGTTTTAAGCGATTTTTTGTCGTTTTGTAGCTTTTTGTTGTTTTTACCGATTTTAGACGTTTTTTGGTTTTTGTCGCTTTTTGGTCATTTTTACTGATTTTATGTCGTTTTTGTCATTTTGGTCGCTTTTTTGTCGCTTTACGATTTTTTGTCGTTTTTGTCGCTTTTTGGTTTTTTTGTCGTTTTAACTGATTTTTTGTCGTTTTAACCGATTTTTTGGTCCTTTTTGTCCTTTTATCGATTATTTTCGATTTTGTCGCTTTTTGGTTATTTTTTGTCGTTTTAACGATTTTTTGTCGTTTTTAACCGATTTTTTGTCGTTTAACCGATTTTTGTCGTTTTTTGTCGTTTTAACCGATTTTTTTGTTATTTTTGTCGTTTTTGTCTTATTTTGGTTTTGTCGTTTTTACCAATTTTATGTCTTTTTGTCGTGTTTTGGTTATTTTGTCGTTTTTATCCTTTTTGTTATTTTTGTCGTTTATACCTTTTTCTCGCTTTTTGGTCATTTTTGTTTTTTTTAACCGATTGTTTGTCGTTTTTCATCGTTTTTGTTATTTTGTCGTTTTTATCGATTTTTTGTCTTTTTACCATTTTTTCGTTTTTACCGATTTTTGTCGTTTTACCGGTTTTTTTATATTTGTTCATTTTTTTTCGTTATTATTATTTTTTATTTTTTTCGGGAATATTATATTGTCACCAAACATGGGAATGTAATTTTTCAGGGAATTTAATTCTTTGGAATTTGATTCCCGGAAATACAGAATTTTCGGCTATATAGTATTCCGCATACCAAACCCCCTTAGGGCACTGGCCCGGATTTGGATTGGATTCATGTAAACGCAGCAGGAGGAGACTTTTTAACATCCGAACCCTGATTTTTTATTAAAGCTTCACGTATGCTTCACAGGTATCCGTCACTATACCATGTTCCAGTAAAATCTATTTCACCAAAAATAGGCCTTCGGAAGGCTTCGGCTGTTGAGAATGACTTTGTGTCTGAGCATGTTTCCACTCGCACTCTTCTTTGTAGAGTGGAGCACACAACGGTTGAAAACCGAACCGAACCGAACCAAAATATGACAAACGGTTTGGTTTTTCCGTTTTCGATTCGGTTTTCGATTTGAAAATTTAAAATTTTGTAACAATGGTTCGGTTTCGGTTCTTGGTCCAGATAACCGAATCGAACCGAAAGTCGATTTAGATTTAATAATTTATCAAATTATCCTCAATGTTTTGAAACCCCTAACTGAGCGCACTCTTCTCTCCTATTCTTTGTCGGTACTTCTTTGAGCATTCTCTCTCTATCCTCAATCTATATATATATATACTAATATTTTTCACACTATGTAATGTAATAATTCATAAATACAATAATGTCATATTTTTAAAATAAATTGTTATTTAAACAGGCTCATTTTGCAAACAAAAAAAAAATTTGAAGGCCCAGTACATTGGCACATGAAATCGAACCGACCGAAAATCGAACCGAATTAATTCGGTTCTGTTTTGTTCGGTTTTAATAAAAACGGTTCGGTTTTCGGTTTTGAAAAATACGATTTACGGTTATTTCGGTTTTTATATATACAGTTCGATTTGAACCGAACCAAACCGTTGCACACTGCTATTTCTTGGGACATCAAACATTTTGTTCATGCATCACTAATAATAGGTGGATTGTTGTCTAAAGAACAAGTAAGATCTATATGTACAATTCAAAGTATAACGTCTTGGACTGGAAAAAAAAAAACACGAGTCTCAAGTCTTGGTCTCCCTCCCCTCTCATGGACTAAGTCATCAGTCATGCATGTTTGTCTCTCTCTAACGGATGGAAGAAATTAAACACCAGCCGTGTCCTCTTCCTAACGTATGGAAAAAGCTTAAGTTCTCGACCCCTCTCTTTCTCTTCCTAACGTATGGAAGAAATTAAACACAAGTCTAAGTCGTCTCTTATCCATCTCTTTCCAAGTCAAGCTTAACTTTCATACTTATATTCATTCTATGGAAAATTTGGCATAAATAGTCTTCTCTTTCTTCTACCCCTTAATTATTGGCTATAAATAGCTTAAGCTACCAAACATGTCATGCAAACAAACACTTCTTAATTTCTCTTCTACACACACCAACAGCCTTCCATGGAGGGACTAATTCCTACTGTAGTACTCTTTATAGCTATCCAATTCATATTACTCTTCCTTCATCCCCTGCAGCCGGCCATGTCAAGGCCACACAACAACTTCACCGACCTCGAGTCACTGCTAGCCTTCAAAGCTAGCGTCGCCGATCCGCATGGCCTTCTAGCAACCAACTGGACCGCCAATGCCTCCTTCTGCAGCTGGAACGGCGTTCGCTGCAGCCACAGGCGACAACGAGTTGTTGCTCTCAAGCTTCCGGACTTCTTCCTGGAGGCTCCATCTCCCCTCACATCGCCAACCTTTCCTTCCTCTCTTCCTTGACCTCAGCAACAACACTCTCACTGGTCCCATTCCAGGTGCCATTGGCCGCTGCCACGACTTGCACTTTAACCTCCAAAAAACTCCCTCTCTGGTCCAATCCCTCTCAGCATCTTCAACATGTCCTCGCTGGTTAAAGTCTCCTTGGCATACAACAATTTGTCAGGTTCTCTCCCCTCAGACACTATCCTCCTTTTATGCTTCCTCGGCTCCAATTTATGTCTCTCTCAAGAATCATCTGACTGGCAGCATCACGCCCAACTTTGCTCGGTGCTCTCAACTCCAGGTCCTGAGTTTGAGTTTTAACAATTTCGGTGGGAGCATACCACCTGAGCTTGGAAATATTACGGGACTCAATTCTTGTACCTCGGAGCAAACCAACTCACTGGAACGATCCCTGCTTCCATAGGCAAACTCTCGAAGCTAATTGGCTCGAACTAGGTAGAAATTATCTTCAAGGAGTAATTCCGAGGAGTTGGGGAAATCCTTGATGTCCAATATCTAGGCCTAGCCGAGAACAACCTCACTGGTTCGATACCAATGGCCCTCTTGAATGCTTCGAAGGTCCACACCCTCATTCTCTATGGAAACAATCTAACTGGATCCATACCTGCTACACTTGGAGTATCTTGGCCCAACTTGAAATTATGATATACAAACCAGCTAACTGGAAGACTCGACTTATACAACTCTCTTTCCAACTGCAGGAATTTAGGGCGTTTGATAATGTCAAGAAATAAGATATCTGACTTCCTTCCGGATTCCTTGGGAAATCTCGCAACTAGTCTGAATTACCTTGTCCTGAATAACAACTATATTAAGGGAAGAATCCCTAGCACAATTGGCAACTTACGTGGCCTTATCGTTTTAGACCTGAAGCAAAATGAACTCATAGGAGAAATACCTTCAGAGTTTTCAAGGCTGAAAGGCCTACAAGGATTGTTCCTAAATCGTAACAGATTAAGTGGGTACATACCTCCTGAGCTCGGTCTAATGACAGGTTTAAACGCCTTGTCCCTCCAAGAAAATGCATTATCGGGTACAATACCACATTCACTGGGTAATATCAACGGACTGCAAAAATTGTCATTGGCTGCTAACGGATTATTCTCCGGCATCCCAGATAGCTTGTGGAGCTTAAGTGGTCTCCTCCTACTAAATTTATCAGGCAACACTCTAGATGGCTCCCTTCCTCGACAGATGGGCAATTTGAAGTTCTTAGACACGTTGGACCTATCGAAGAATCGCTTCTCAGGTAACATCTCAAGTGTTTTAGGGAACCTCGAAATGATTACATATCTAGATCTTTCCAACAATTCCTTTGATGGTGAAATTCCTAGCTCACTGGATCGATTGGTCATTAGTATTGGATATATGAACCTATCATAATAGAATCTCAGGCACCATACCCAAATCCTTCACCAATCTTGGTAAGCTTTACAGTTTTGACCTCTCCTTCAATAAACTCCAAGGACCAATTCCTGAAGGCGGGGTGTTCTCAAATAGTAGCATCGTATCTTTGGAAGGGAATCCAGCACTCTGTGGTGCACTTAAACTCGGCTTTTCACCTTGTCCTCCTCCTTCCAACTCAAAGAGCAACCTCCATTTGCTTAAATATATCCTCCCCCCAATTGTTCTCGTTGTTCTTCTACTATCTTGTTTCTGTACTCAGCTAATATTTCGTAGATGGGGTAAAAAACTAAAGCTCCCATCTGAAGATGCATCATTGAATACCATTAGAGTGATTTCATACCGTGAGTTAGTCCGTGCCACTAACAATTTTAGCGAAGCCAATCTAGTGGGAAGGGGAAGCTTCAGCTCAGTTTTCAAAGCATACCTTGATGATGGGTTGATTACAGCAGTAAAGGTCTTGAATTCGGAAAATCAGTCAGCCTTGAGAAGCTTTGATGCAGAATATTGTGTTCTGAGCAAGATTCGTCACAGAAATCTTGTCAGGATCATCAGCATGTGTTCTAACTTGGATTTCAAGGCTTTGGTACTCCAGTTCATGCCAAACGGGAGCCTTGAGCAATGGCTGCACTCGCACAGCTACTACTTGAATCTACTTCAGAGGATAAACATAATGGTGGATGTGTCGTTAGCATTTGAGTACCTTCACCATTATCATCCTCATGTTGTGGTGCACCGCGATCTGAAGCCGAGCAACGTGTTGTTGGATGAAAACATGACGGCTCATGTTAGCGACTTTGGAATCTCCAAACTTTTTCTTGGTGACAGTCAGTCTATATTGTCTGCTACCGCTCCAGGGACCTTAGGCTATATGGCTCCAGGTAATTCTACCACTTAATTATTTTCTGTATGCTAGCTGTTGGCGACCAGTTTCCTTCAACGATACTGGTCAAACCTTTGTTTGGTAATTTTGAAACCTATGCTGCAAATATGCATTTAGCTAATCATTCTGCTGCAAGTGCAGGCAACCAATGGCCTATTATCTTCTCTTCTACAATTTTCAGGCGAGGACATTTTATTTATGTCCAATAGAATACTCCTTGTCATTTGTCTTTGATGAGGCAACAAGCTCTGATCATTTTGCTACATACATATGTAGTGCATCTTAGAGGATTTTATTTAAGATCACGGGATTATGAGGCCAATCGGCAATCACATAGTATTAAGAACAAATCTAAGGCAAACATCACGCTTTCAAGAAGTTTTCTTATACATCATGACAGAGCTATGATCCATATTTATCCAAATTTGACTGAACCATTTTTCATAAAGATGGATGTTCTCTTTTGGTTTAATTCTACATTTATATTATACGCGGTAAACTTTGTCCTTTTCGAGTGACCAGGGAAAAAATAAGTTACAATCTGTAGTAGTAGTAGTATGTATATATTAGATCAGAGACATCATTTGCAATTTGAATTAAGATTTTGCTGGCTTCATTTATTTTGTTTCTATTGTAATTTTGTTTTTGTTATTTTGCAAGAGTATGGATCAACAGGAAAAGTGTCAAGAAAAGGTGACGTATATAGCTTTGGAATTTTGTTGCTAGAAACTTTTACAAGAAAAAAACCGACCGATGCCATGTTTGATGGGGAATTAAGTTTAAGGCAATGGGTGACAAGAGCATATCCATCGGCAGTGTTAGAGATTGTGGATCCAGATCTCTTGAAAGAAAGTGTTGATATTCAACGGGAACCAAGCTCTCCAATTATTGTTGGCCAATGTCTGTGTCGCTTATTGAATTGGGTTTGTCTTGCTCGAGGGACTCGCCACAAAAGAGGATTCAGATAAGGGATGTTGTTCCCAAACTACAGAAGATAAAAAATAATTTCTTATCAAAGTCTCCTAGATCTTAAAGAAAATCGCAGCTCCATGTTTGCGCCTTCTAGTTTAAAGATGCTTAGTCAAATTTTTGTGTGTAATATTGCAACTTTTAAATCATGATCAGTATTTTTTTTTTAAGAGTTGAAGTAGTTTCTTTTATTTCTATAGTCTTTGATGAGACTGTATAGAATTTTATTAGTGCTCGACTTTCTGGGGAGTTATGGTTGGCTTGTAGTAAGTCAGACTCTGTGTTTTGGTTTGATTTGTGGTTGCATCACCAAATATTAAGAAGTTTGTACTTCACCCTTGTCTTAAAAAAATAGAGCAAATATGCTTTAATGGATTAACCGAACAATACTAACCAAGCTGGAACCATAACAGAGATTGATCTTTTAGCAAAATCTATTTCACCAAAAACAAATATATTTAGTAAAATACCCTTGTCAGACTCTATTTCACCAAAAATATGATAAATCTTTTAGTAAATACCCAGTTCGTGGTTTGTTCGTGGTTTGTAACCGTCACTATACCATCTTCTAGTAAAAATCTATTTCACCAAAAATAGACCTTCGGAAGGCTTCGACTGTTGAGAATGACTTTGTGTCTGATCATGTTTCCACTCGCACTCTTCTTTGTAGAGTGGAGCACATAAGGGTTGAAAACAGAAAACCGAACCGAATCGAACCGAAATATGATAAACAGTTCGGTTTTTCGGTTTTCGATTCGGTTTTCGGTTTGAAAATTTAAAATTTTGTAACAACGGTTCGGTTTCGGTTCTTGATCCGGATAACCGAACCGAACCGAACCGAACCGAAAATCGATTTAGATTTAATAATCAAATTATCCTCAATGTTTTGAAACCCCTAACTGAGCGCACTCTTCTCTCCTATTCTTTGTAGGTACTTCTTTGAGCATTCTCTCTCTATCCTCAATTTATATATATACTATTTTTCACACTATGTAATGTAATAATTTGTAAATATAATAATATCATATTTTTAAAATAAATTGTTATTTAAACAGGCTCATATTGCAAAAATAAAACAAAATTGAAGGCCCGGTACATTGGCCCATGAAATCGAACTGACGAACTCTCATGAATGTGTAAAAGTGCGCATGGCCAACCAAACGCGCCACCCGATAGACCCAAGTACCTCTAGCGTAATATGGGTACTATTTTCCGAGTCTGGTTCAAGAAGACTGATTCAAGGCGTAGTCCATCAAGCACTTCTTCAGACAAAGACAATAGTCACTACGTGAGATTCAAGGCTGTAGTCCATCTCATTTATGCATAGTATACAACTGCCCAGAAATTCTCTTATTCTTGTCTCTCCTTCTTCGCTTCTATCATCTTGGAAGTTGACCTTTGGGGGGGGGGGGATTGTTAGCTGAGTTGTGCAAAAGCTCAACTCCCATGCATTTGGATAGTCCCACATCGGAAAAGTTGATGGTCTTCACCATCTATATATTCCCTTTCCCCATCTTGCTTCAAAACCATTGAGTGGGAGCCCCATGGGCCACACGCGCGCGCCGCCGCCACCGTCCGGCCCGACCCGGCTCGGCTCGGCTCGGTTCGGCGCGCGTAACGGGTGCGGGCACGTGCCCACATCTGCTGGCGCCGAATGCCGATCTGATTCCTTCCCCGGGTTCGGACTGAGACCCTAAAGATTTTTTGCTCCTTTCAAATATTTCTAACCGTTAAAAAATTTTTTATTCCGTAACGTTCATGTTCATATTCAGTCCAGGTTCAATGAACCATGTGCTGAAAATTCTTTGTAACGTTCGAATTAAATCAGCTAATTAAAACTGAGTTTAATTCTCCTCTCCATTGCAAGTCTATAAAATGAGCTCTCCTTCTCATTCTCATGACATAGAAAATTTCCCTCTACAAAAACTCTCTCGAATTTCTCGTTGCTCTCGGAAGTAAGTTCTTCATTGTTGCTGGGCAGAGCTAAGTCGGGGTCATCCTCTCCAAGTCGTGTGCGGCAAAGAGATTCCGGTAGACCGGAGATTTTACCACTAGGAGCGTTCGGATCCAGTCTGCACATAGACCCAGACTATCTCTTAGGGCAGTGCTTCGTGCGCGACTTCCCTGAAGGCCGGTAACATTTAATTAAGTTTATTATTTTTGCAGTTTTAAAAAGTGAAGATTTGTGAAAAAATTCTAACAATCTAAGAGATATTTCGGTTTACAAGATTCTGATAAAACTCCTTTCTGACTTTTGAACAAACTGTTCTTAACCAGTCCACTTCGGACCAGAACCTTATCTTTTTAAACTTTGTTAAACAAACTTTTGGTTAAACTAGTCCATTTCGGACCAGAACCTTTTCTGCCAACTTAACCTTAATCTGCCAAACTTTTGTTAAGGACCATCAGGGACTTTTCTGGCAACGTATACTAGTCCTTTTCTGGCAACTTAACCTTTTATGGCAAACTTTTGTTAAAACAATCCATTTCGGACCAGAACCTTAATCTGCCTACTTAACAAATTTTTGTTAAATACTATTTGTTAAGGAAATTCTGTTAACACAAAATTCTGAATTTTTTTTTAAACTTTGCTACTAAGACCTGTTACACAAAACTCTTAACAAATTGTTACTGTAGCAATTGTGTTAGCAATCACTTGTCGTTTAATATTATTTGTTACATATTTAATATTTGTTTATTGTCATTATTTGACATATCTATTATATTTCATATATCAATTAATATTCGTTCATTGTCATTATTTGTTAAATTGACATCTTAGACAAATATTATTGTGTTAGTGTTTTTTGTCAATACCAACGAGTAGTCTCTTTTACTCAATATTTAAATTTTAAGCCAAAATTAAATAATTTATTGATTTAGTAAAATTCCTTTAATTTTAAAGTTCTAAAGTGGAGATTTGTTTGGATACAAGCCGAAAGGGCCCTTCTGTCAACAAGGCGAAAAAATTCGTCTAAGCGACCGGTACTTAAGAGTTCCTAGTGAACCTCCGCTTGCTGGGATCCGGCCCCTACAGCTAACCCAACCTTATCAAAACTTGAAAACAAAAAAAGTTAAGGGTTTATTACTAAAATTAGTTTAATTGTTAATTTTAGCTCAAAACCATCTTATTGAGTAAATATAATTTTACAGACTTTAGAAAACATGACTTCCAAGGAAGAGACTTTTTCTGCAAAGCCTGCAAAATTCAATGGCACCTACTTCAAGAGGTGGCAAAGCCAGATGAAATTTTGGCTTACCACCTTAGGTCTAATTTCTGCCATTGATGGGACCACACCCATCTCAAATGATTCTGATTAGACTGAGTCTGACGTAGGGGTTTCCAAGTCCTCTTCTACCAAGCCTAAGACCCCTAAGGAAATTGACTACCACTGCTTCCACAGAATATTAAGCGCTATGTCGGAGTCACTCTACGACATATTTTAGTATAAAAGCGCTAAAGAACTCTGGGATGCTTTGGAAGATGAGTATGGTTGTGATGATGCTGGAATTGATAGATTCAATTCTACCACATTCAACCAATATGTCATGGTAGATAACAAATCTATCAATGACCAAATCCATGAGTTCCAAGAACACCTTAGGCAGCTTCAAGCCAAGGGAACCATCTTTCTACTGAGCACAAAATAGGGTGCTTGATAGATAAACTCCTCCTTCCTGGTCTAAAGTGGCAAAGGACCTCTACATCTACAAGGATCTATTACATACTCTCAAGCTCTACAGAGAATTAGAACAGAAGAGAAATAGGTCCAAGACCAAAGCTAGGTCAAATGCCACAGCTAAGGTAAACCTTGTAGAAAGCCATGAAAACCTAAGTCAAACAACCATCTCAAATCCAAGAAAAACTCCTTCAAAAAGAAGCAGAGTTTTCAACCTCCTCACAAAAATCACCAAACCAAAACCATCACCACCAAAACCCTCAACCCCAAAAACCTAGAAACTTTGGTCAGACTCAGGATCAAAGAAGATTTTGTTTTGTGTGTGGTAGAACCAACCATACAGCCATCAACTGCTTCCAAAGGAAGAAAGAACCTATCCAGAACTCCTTCAAGGGAAAAGGCAAGCCAGAGGCTAACATGATTCTGAATGGGTCTTCCAGCTCCTTCAGGTCTGTAAGCTATCAACCTGTAGTAAACCTTTTTTTCCATTCTGATGATTGGTGGTTGGATTCTGGAGCTAATATTCACGTTTCATTTGATCGCTCCTGTTTTTCAACCTATCAGGAATCAGGTGGAGGAGGTGTGACTCTAGGAGATGGCTCAACGGCACAAGTTGTGGGAAGAGGAAGAATAAATCTGAAGATGACATCAGAAAAAATTCTACCTCTCTACGATGTGCTTCATGTGCCGTCTGTCAGAAGAAATCTTGTTAGTGGATCCCTCCTTGTAGCCTCAGGATACAAAATTGTAATGGAGGCCAATAAAGTAGTATTTTCTAAGAATGATCTGTTTATTGGAAAAGGATTGTGAAAGATAGACTTTTTATTTTAAGTACTATGAATAAAAGTTCTAATCCTTCTTTTGTTGCAAATGTTGAATCATCAAATATTTGGCATGGTAGACTAGGTCCTGTGAACTTAGGATCTATTAAAAGGATGATGAACTTAGATCTTATCCCTAAGACTTCTATAGACGATGAACACAAATGTGAGATATGTGTTCAAGCCAAACATACTAGATTACCTTTCAAATCTGTCCATAGGGATTCTGAACTCCTAGAACTTATCCATAGTGATGTTATGATTCCAATAGGGTCTTGACCCGAGTCGGTAGGAAATACTTTGTTACTTTTATAGATGATCATTCAAAGTATTGCTACACTACCTCCTTAAGACCAAAGATGAAGTTCTAGATAGATTCAAGGTCTATAAATCTGAAGCTGAAAATCAGTTGGATAGGAAGATTAAGATCCTTAGATCAGATCGTGGTGGAGAGTATACCTCAAATGAAATGTCCAACTTCTGTGAAGAGCACGGAATTATTCATGAGGTAACTGCTCCTTATTCACCACAATCCAATGGAGTTGCTGAAAGGAAGAATCGCACTCTTTTAGATATGGTAAATGCCATACTTCTCAGCTCAGGTGCTCCTGAAAATCTTTGGGGAGAAGCCTTATTGTCATCCTATTATATTCTTAATAGGATACCCAGTAAGACTAATGATAAGACACCATATGAGTTATGGAAAGGTGGAACCCCTAGGATTAATTATCTTAAAGTTTGGAGATGTCTAGCTAAAGTAGGAATTCCTGAACCCAAAAGAGGAAGATAGGACCTAAGACTGTAGATGATGTATTCATAGGATATGCCCTAGATAGCAATGCCAATAGATTTCTTGTAACCCATTCTGAAGTAAATGAAATCTCTAATAACACAATCATTGAAGCTAGAGATGCAGTTTACTTTGAATATTTTTCCCTTCAAGGATAGAAACCCTTCATCTTCCTCTAACCCTTCTCTTACTCCATCTACTAGTTCTCATGACCAAATGCCTAATTCTCAATCTGAACAAGTCATAGAACTAGAAGGGGTAAAGAGAAAGGATGAAAAGAATTTAGGAGAAGGATTCTTCACTTTTTTGATAGAGGGTGATCCCTCAACTTATGAAAAGCCTATCCTCTCCTGATGCACCTTTATGGAAGAAGCTATTAACATGAGTACAACTCAATCATGGAGAACAATACTGGTTTTTAGCAGATCTTCCTTTAGGCAGCAAACCAATAGGTTGTAAGTGGATTTTCAAAAAGAAACTTAAGGAGCCGTACCATAGAAAAATATAAGGCTAGGCTAATAGCCAAAGGATTCACCCAGAAGAAAGGATTAGATTATTTTGATACCTACTTCTCCTGTAGCTAGAATCTCTTCTCTTAGAACCCTCTCTAGCTTTAGCATCCATTCATGATATGCTGATCCATCAAATGGATGTAAAGACAGCATTTCTAAATGGAGATTTAGTGGAAGAGATATATATGGAGCAACCTAAAGGTTTATTGCTAAAGGTCAGAAAAAGATGTTTGTAGATTGGTAAAATCTCTTTATGGCCTAAAGCAAGCTCCCAAGCAATGACACAACAAATTTGACAAAGTCATTAAAGAATTTGGTTTTGTACCAAATGAATATGACAAATGTTTGTATTCTAAAAATACAAATGAAAGTTGTGTTATTTTATGCTTGTATGTTAATGATATCCTTATTCTCGATTTTCATGGAACTGATAAATAACACTAAGATTATATCTAACCAGTTTGATATGAAAGACTTAGGTGAGGCAAATCTGATCCTAGAAATGCAAGTGTCAAAAGGAAAGAGGGCTATACTCTATCCTTAGCACATTCAATGAGAAAATGCTAAGGAAGTTTGAGTATTTTGACAAGAAACCTGCCCTTACCCTTATGACAGTAATGTTGTTCTCAAGAAGAATGAAGCGATCACCTATAGAACAACATAGATATTCACAAATAATTGGGTCCCTTATGTACATAACAAATAGGACCAGACCTGATATTGCATTTGCTATTGGAAGACAGTAGATATACTAGTAACCCAAATCAGTCACATTGGACTGCATTGGACAGAGTATTTAGATATCTTAAAGGTACTCTAGATTATAAACTTCATTATTCTAGAACCCTGATCATAGAAGGTTACTCCGATGCAAATTGGATAACTGATTCACATGATGTGAAATCCACTGGATATGTTTTTACCCTAGCAGGAGCTGCAATCTCCTGGGGATCATGTAAACAAACTATTATAGCCAGAAGTACAATGGACTCTGAAATGATAGCTTTGGATACTACATACAGAGGTCGAATGGCTTAGAAATCTTGTTAGCATATACCTATTTCTGTTCATCTATTCCTGCAATCTCTATAAACTGTGATAAAAATGTTATAGAACTACTAAAGCATGATTCTGTGATGCTAGATGAACAGGCACCTGCAGCTGCGCTTCAAGTCAATAAAGAGCCTATTGGGCAAATATGTGGTTCTTGACTATATAAGTCAAAAAGAACCTTGCATACCACTTGACGAAGGGTCTGTCAAGGACATTGATCCTAGAATCATCGAGGGGGATGGGGTAAGCCCATAGTATACTCACCAGCAGTGGCAACCCAACCGAGTCTGATTGGAATCCCAAGAAGCGGTTCAATGGGTAGAAACAAGCTGGACTAGGTGACTATTATGGAACCTGACCTTGAGATTAAATTCTCTTTAAAATAAAAGCCCAGGAGGCTATACATGTGCACATTGATATCCCATCCCTATGGTGACAGTTTCCTTTTGTGATATGGATAGGGTGAGTTTAAACTCTTAATAAGTCCAAGCATTATATGCAGGTTGATTCCTGTCACCAACCCTTAAGGACTTACTATATGAGAGGTCGTGAGGGCCGGATTATAGGACAGGGCGATCCTAGACAACTCTCATGAATGTGTAAAAGTGCCATGGCCAACCAAACGTGCCACCCGATAGATCCAAGTACCTCTAGCATACTATGTGTACTATTTTCTGAGTCTGGTTCAAGAAGACTGATTCAAGGCGTAGTCCATCAGCTCTCTTCAGACAAAGACAATAGTCACTACGTAAGATTCAAGGCTGTAGTCCATCCATTATGCTAGTATACAACTGCCCAGAAATTCTCTTAATCTTGTCTCTCCTTCTTCGCTTCTATCATCTTGAAAGTTGACCTTTTGGGGAATTGTTAGCTGAGCTGTGCAAAAGCTCAACTCCCATGCATTTGGATAGTCCCACATCGGAAAAGTTGATGGTCTTCCCCATCTATAATTCCCTTTCCCCATCTTGCTTCATTAAACCATTGAGTGGGAGCCCCATGGGCCACACGCGCGCGCCGCCGCGCGTTCGGCCCGGCTCGGCTCGGTTCGGTTCGGCGAGCGTAACGGGTGCGGGCACGTGCCCACATCTGCGGGCGCCGAATGCCGATCCGATTCCTTCCCCGGGTTCGGGCTGAGACCCTAAAGATTTTTTGCTCCTTTCAAATATTTCTAACCATTACAATTTTTTTTATTCCGTAACGTTTATGTTCATATTCAGTCCAGGTTCAATGAACCATGTGCTGAAAATTCTTTGTAACGTTCGAATTAAATCAGCTAATTAAAACTGAGTTTAATTCTCCTCTCCATTGCAAGTCTATAAAATGAGCTCTCCTTCTCATTCTCATGACATAGAAAATTTCCCTCTACAAAACTCTCGAATTTCTCGTTGCTCTCGGAAATCAGTTCTTCATTGTTGCTCTGGGCAGAGCTAAGTCAGGGTCATCCTCTCCAAGTCGTGTGCGGCAAAGAGATTCCGGTAGACCGGGGATTTTACCACTAGGAGCGTTCGGATCCAGTCTGCACATAGACCCGGACTATCTCTTAGGGCAGTGCTTCGTGCGCGACTTCCCTGAAGGCCGGTAACATTTAATTAAGTATTATTTTTGCAATTTTAAAAAATGATGATTTGTTAAAAATTCTAACAATCTAAGAGATTTTCGGTTTACAAGATTCTGATAAAACTCCTTTCTGACTTTTGAACAAACTGTTCTTAACCAGTCCACTTCGGACCAGAACCTTATCTTTTTAAACTTTGTTAAACAAACTTTTGGTTAAACTAGTCCATTTCGGACCAGAACCTTTTATGCCAACTTAACCTTAATCTGCCAAACTTTTGTTAAGGACCATCAGGGACTTTTCTGGCAACGTATACTAGTCCTTTTCTGGCAACTTAACCTTTTATGGCAAACTTTTGTTAAAACAATCCATTTCGGACCAGAACCTTAATCTGCCTACTTAACAAATTTTTGTTAAATACTATTTGTTAAGGAAATTCTGTTAACACAAAATTCTGAATTTTTTTTAAACTTTGCTACTAAGACCTGTTACACAAAACTCTTAACAAATGTTACTGTAGCAATTGTGTTAGCAATCACTTGTCATTTAATATTATTTGTTACATATTTAATATTCGTTTATTGTCATTATTTGACATATCTATTATATTTCATATATCAATTAATATTCGTTCATTGTCATTATTTGTTAAATTGACATCTTAGACAAATATTATTGTGTTAGTATTTTTTGTCAATACCAACTGAGTAGTCTCTTTTACTCAATATTTAAATTTTAAGCCAAATTAAACAATTTATTGATTTAGTAAAATTTCTTTAATTTTAAAGTTCTAAAGTGGAGATTTGTTTGGATACAAGCCGAAAGGGCCCTTCTGTCAACAAGGCGAAAAAATTCGTCTAAGCGACCGGTACTTAAGAGTTCCTAGTGAACCTCCGCTTGCTGGGATCCGGCCCCTACAGCTTACCCAACCTTATCAAACTTGAAAACAAAAAAAAGTTAAGGGTTTATTATTAAAATTAGTTTAATTGTTAATTTTAGCTCAAAACCATCTTATTGAGTAAATATAATTTTACAGACTTTAGAAAACATGACTTCCAAGGAAGAGACTTTTTCTGCAAAGCCTGCAAAATTCAATGGCACCTATTTCAAGAGGTGGCAAAGCCAGATGAAATTTTGGCTTACCACCTTAGGTCTAATTTCTGCCATTGATGGGTCCACACCCATCTCAAATGATTCTGATGAGACTGAGTCTGACGTAGGGGTTTCCAAGTCCTCTTCTACCAAGCCTAAGACCCCTAAGGAAATTGACTACCACTGCTTCCACAGAATATTAAGCGCTATGTCGGAGTCACTCTACGACATTTTTTTTGAGTATAAAAGCGCTAAAGAACTCTGGGATGCTTTGGAAGATGAGTATGGTTGTGATGATGCTGGAATTGATAGATTCAATTCTACCACATTCAACCAATATGTCATGTAGATAACAAATCTATCAATGACCAAATCCATGAGTTCCAAGAACACCTTAGGCAGCTTCAAGCCAAGGGAACCATCTTTTCTACTGAGCACAAAATAGGGTGCTTGATAGATAAACTCCCCCTTCCTGGTCTAAAGTGGCAAAGGACCTTCTACATCTACAAGGATCTATTACATACTCTCAAGCTCTACAGGAATTAGAACAGAAGAAATATAGGTCCAAGACCAAAGCTAGGTCAAATGCCACAGCTAAGGTAAACCTTGTAGAAAGCCATGAAAAACCTAAGTCAAACAACCATCTCAAATCCAAGAAAAACTCCTTCAAAAAGAAGCAGAGTTTTCAACCTCCTCAAAAATCACTAAAACCAAAACCATCACCACCAAAACCCTCAACCCCAAAAACCTAGAAACTTTGGTCAGACTCAGGATCAAAGAAGATTTTGTTTTGTGTGTGGTAGAACCAACCATACAGCCATCAACTGCTTCCAAAGGAAGAAAGAACCTATCCAGAACTCCTTCAAGGGAAAGGCAAGCCAGAGGCTAACATGATTCTGAATGGGTCTTCCAGCTCCTTCAGGTCTGTAAGCTATCAACCTGTAGTAAACCTTTCTTTCCATTCTGATTGGTGGTTGGATTCTGGAGCTAATATTCACGTTTCATTTGATCGCTCCTGTTTTTCAACCTATCAGGAATCAGGTGGAGGAGGTGTGACTCTAGGAGATGGCTCAACAGCACAAGTTGTGGGAAGAGGAAGAATAAATCTGAAGATGATATCAGGAAAAATTCTACCTATCCATGATGTGCTTCATGTGCCGTCTGTCAGAAGGAATCTTGTTAGTGGATCCCTCCTTGTAGCCTCAGGATACAAAATTGTAATGGAGGCCAATAAAGTAGTTTTTTCTAAGCATGATCTGTTTATTGGAAAAGGATTTATGAAAGATGGACTTTTTATTTTAAGTACTATGAATAAAAGTTCTAATCCTTCTTTTGTTGCAAATGTTGAATCATCAAATGTTTGGCATGGTAGACTAGGTCATGTGAACTTAGGATCTATTAAAAGGATGATGAACTTATATCTTATCCCTAAGACTTCTACAGACGATGAACACAAATGTGAGATATGTGTTCAAGCCAAACATACTAGATTACCTTTCAAATCTGTCCATAGGGATTCTGAACTCCTAGAACTTATCCATAGTGATGTTTGTGATTCCAATAGAGTCTTGACCCGAGGCGGTAGGAAATACTTTGTTACTTTTATTGATGATCATCAAAGTATTGCTACACCTACCTCCTTAAGACCAAAGATGAAGTTCTAGACAGATTCAAGGTCTATAAATCTGAAGCTGAGAATCAGTTGGATAGGAAGATTAAGATCCTTAGATCAGATCGTGGTGGAGAGTATACCTCAAATGAAATGTCCAACTTCTGTGAAGAGCACAGAATTATTCATGAGGTAACTGCTCCTTATTCACCACAATTCAATGGAGTTGCTGAAAGGAAGAATCGCACTCTTTTAGATATGGTAAATGCCATGCTTCTCAGCTCAGGTGCTCCTGACAATCTTTGGGGAGAAGCCTTATTGTCATCCTGTTATATTCTTAATAGGATACCCAGTAAGACTAATGATAAGACACCATATGAGTTATGGAAAGGTCGAACCCCTAGGATTAATTATCTTAAAGTTTGGGGATGTCTGGCTAAAGTAGGAATTCCTGAACCCAAAAAGAGGAAGATAGGACCTAAGACTGTAGATGATGTATTCATAGGATATGCCCTAGATAGCAATGCCAATTGATTTATTGTAACCCATTCTGAAGTAAATGAAATCTCTAATAACACATCATGAAGCTAGAGATGCAGTTTACTTTGAAAATATTTTTCCTTCAAGGATAGAAACCTTCATCTTCCTCTAACCCTTCTCTTACTCCATCTACTAGTTCACATGACCAAATGCCTAATTCTCAATCTGAACAAGTCATAGAACCTAGAAGGAGTAAAAGAGAAAGGATTGAAAAGAATTTAGGAGAAGGATTCTTCACTTTTTGATAGAGGGTGATCCCTCAACTTATGAAGAAGCCATATCCTCTCCTGATGCACCTTTCTGGAAAGAAGCTATTAACAATGAGTACAACTCAATCATGGAGAACAATACTTGATTTTTAGCAGATCTTCCTTTAGGCAGCAAACCAATAGGTTGTAAGTGGATTTTCAAAAAGAAACTTAGAGCCGATGGTATAGAAAAATATAAGGCTAGGCTAGTAGCCAAAGGATTCACCCAGAAGAAAGGATTAGATTATTTTGATACCTACTCTCCTGTAGCTAGAATCGCTTCTATTAGAACCCTTCTAGCTTTAGCATCCATTCATGATATGCTGATCCATCAAATGGATGTAAAGACAGCATTTCTAAATGGAGATTTAGAGGAAGAGATATATATGGAGCAACCTGAAGATTTTATTGCTAAAGGTCAAGAAAAGAAGGTTTGTAGATTGGTAAAATCTCTTTATGGCCTAAAGCAAGCTCCCAAGCAATGGCACAACAAATTTGACAAAGTCATTAAAGAATTTGGTTTTGTACCAAATGAATATGACAAATGTTTGTATTCTAAAAATACAAATAAAGTTGTGTTATTTTATGCTTGTATGATGATGATATCCTTATTCTAGGATCTTCACTGGAACTGATAAATAACACTAAGAATTTATCTAACCAGTTTGATATGAAAGACTTAGGTGAGGCAAATCTGAACCTAGGAATGTAAGTGTCAAAAAGGAAAGAGGGCTATACTCTATCCTTAGCACATTCAATTGAGAAAATGCTAAGGAAGTTTGAGTATTTTGACAAGAAACATGCCCTTACCCCTTATGACAGTAATGTTGTTCTCAAGAAGAATGAAGGATCACCTATAGAACAACATAGATATTCACAAATGATTGGGTCCCTTATGTACACAAATAGGACCAGACCTGATATTGCATTTGCTATTGGGAGACTAAGTAGATATACTAGTAACCCAAATCAGTCGCATTGGACTGTATTGGACAGAGTATTTAGATATCTTAAAGGTACTCTAGATTATAAACTTCATTATTCTAGACACCCTGATATCATAGAAGGTTACTCCGATGCAAATTGGGTAACTGATTCACATGATGTGAAATCTACTACTGGATATGTTTTTACCCTAGCAGGAGCTGCAATCTCCTGGGGATCATGTAAACAAACTATTATAGCCAGAAGTACAATGGACTCTGAAATGATAGCTTTCGATACTACATGTACAGAGGCCGAATGGCTTAGAAATCTTGTTATGCATATACCTATTTCTGTTCATCCTATTCCTACAATCTCTATAAACTGTGATAATAAATCTGTTATAGAACTACTAAAGCATGATTCTGTGAATGCTAAGATGAACAGGCACCTGCAGCTGCGCTTCAAGTCAATAAAGAGCCTATTCGGCAAATATGTGGTTCTTGACTATATAAAGTCAGAAAAGAACCTTGCAGACCACTTGACGAAGGGTCTGTCTAGGACATTGATCCTAGAATCATCGAGGAGGATGGGGCTAAGTCCATAGTATAGTCACCAGCAGTGGCAACCCAACCGAGTCTGACTGGAGATCCCAAGAAGCCGGATCAATGGGTAGAAACAAGCTGGACTAGGTGACTATTATGGAATACTGACCTTGAGATTAAATTCTCTTTAAAATAAAAGCCCAGGAGGCTGTACATGTGTACATTGATATCCCATCCCTATGGTGACAGTGTTCCTTTTGTGATATGGATAGGGTGAGTTTAAACTCTTAATAAGTCCAAGCATTATATGCAGGGTTGATTCCTATCACCAACCCTTAAGGACTTACCTATATGAGAGGTCGTGAGGGCCGCGACTATAGGACAGGGCGATCCTAGACAACTCTCATGAATGTGTAAAAGTGCGCATGGCCAACCAAACGCGCCACCCGATAGACCCAAGTACCTCTAGCGTACTATGTGTACTATTTTCCGAGTCTGGTTCAAGAAGACTGATTCAAGGCGTAGTTCATCAAGCTCTTCTTCAGACAAAGACAATAGTCACTACGTGAGATTCAAGGCTGTAGTCCATCTCATTTATGCATAGTATACAACTGCCCAGAAATTCTCTTATTCTTGCCTCTCCTTCTTGGCTTCTATCATCTTGGAAGTTGACCTTTTGGGGGGATTGTTAGATGAGCTGTGCAAAAGCTCAACTCCCATGCATTTGGATAGTCCCACATCGGAAAAGTTGATGGTCTTCACCATCTATATATTCCATTTCCCCATCTTGATTCATTAAACCATTGAGTGGGAGCCCCATGGGCCACACGCGCGCGCCGCCGCCGCCGTCCGGCCCGGCTCGGCTCGGTTCGGTTCGGCGCGCGTAACGGGTGCGGGCACGTGCCCACATCTGCGGGCGCCGAATGTCGATCCGATTCCTTTCCCGGGTTCGGGCTGAGACCCTAAAGATTTTTTGCTCCTTTCAAATATTTCTAACCGTTACAAATTTTTTTTTATTCCGTAACGTTCACTGTTCATATTCAGTCCAGGTTCAATGAACCATGTGCAGAAAATTCTTTGTAACGTTCGAATTAAATCAGCTAATTAAAACTGAGTTTAATTCTCCTCTCCATTGCAAGTCTATAAAATGAGCTCTCCTTCTCATTCTCATGACATAGAAAATTTCCCTCTACAAAAACTCTCTCGAATTTTTCGTTGCTCTCGGAAGTCAGTTCTTCATTGTTGCTCTGGGCAGAGCTAAGTCGGGGGTCATCCTCTCCAAGTCGTGTGCGGCAAAGATATTTCGATAGACCGGGGATTTTACCACTATGAGCGTTCGGATCCAGTCTGCACATAGAGCCGGACTATCTCTTAGGGCAGTGCTTCGTGCGCGACTTTCCTGAAGGCCGGTAACATTTAATTAAGTTTATTATTTTTGCAGTTTTAAAAAGTGAAGATTTGTGAAAAAATTCTAACAATCTAAGAGATATTTCGGTTTACAATATTCTGATAAAACTCCTTTCTGACTTTTGAACAAACTGTTCTTAACCAGTCCACTTCGGACCAGAACCTTATCTTTTAAACTTTGTTAAACAAACTTTTGGTTAAACTAGTCCATTTCGGACCAGAACCTTTTCTGCCAACTTAACCTTAATCTGCCAAACTTTTGTTAAGGACCATCAGGGACTTTTCTGGCAACGTATACTAGTCCTTTTCTGGCAACTTAACCTTTTATGGCAAACTTTTGTTAAAAAAATCCATTCGGACAAGAACCTTAATCTGCCTACTTAACAAAATTTTTGTTAAATACTATTTGTTAAGGAAATTCTGTTAACACAAAATTCTGAATTTTTTTTAAACTTTGCTACTAAGACCCGTTACACAAAAGTCTTAACAAATTGTTACTGTAGCAATTGTGTTAGCAATCACTTATCGTTTAATATTATTTGTTACATATTTAATATTCGTTTATTGTTATTATTTGACATATATATTATATTTCATATATCAATTAATATTCGTTCATTGTCATTATTTGTTAAATTGACATCTTAGACAAATATTATTGTGTTAGTGTTTTTTGTCAATACCAACTGAGTAGTCTCTTTTACTTAATATTTAAATTTTACGCCAAAATTAAACAATTTATTGATGTAGTAAAATTCCTTTAATTTTAAAGTTCTAAAGTGGAGATTTGTTTGGATACAAGCCGAAAGGGCCCTTCTGTCAACAAGGCGAAAAAATTCGTCTAAGCGACCGGTACTTAAGAGTTCTTAGTGAACCTCCGCTTGCTGGGATCCGGCCCCTACAGCTAACCCAACCTTATCAAAACTTGAAAACAAAAAAAAGTTAAGGGTTTATTACTAAATTAGTTTAATTGTTAATTTTAGCTCAAAACCATCTTATTGAGTAAATATAATTTTACAGACTTTAGAAAACATGACTTCCAAGGAAGAGACTTTTTCTGCAAAGCCTGCAAAATTCAATGGCACCTACTTCAAGAGGTGGCAAAGCCAGATGAAATTTTGGCTTACCACCTTAGGTCTAATTTCTGCCATTGATGGGTCCACACCCATCTCAAATTATTCTGATGAGACTGAGTCTGACGTAGGGGTTTCCAAGTCCTCTTCTACCAAGCCTAAGACCCCTAAGGAAATTGATTACCACTGCTTCCACAGAATATTAAGCGCTATGTCGGAGTCACTCTGCGACATATTTTTTTGAGTATAAAAACGCTAAAGAACTCTGGGATGCTTTGGAAGATGAGTATGGTTGTGATGGTGCTGGAATTGATAGATTCAATTCTACCACATTCAACCAATATGTCATGGTAGATAACAAATCTATCAATGACCAAATCCATGAGTTCCAAGAACACCTTAGGCAGCTTCAAGCCAAGGGAACCATCTTTTCTACTGAGCACAAAATAGGGTGCTTGATAGATAAACTCCCTCCTTCCTGGTCTAAAGTGGCAAAGGACCTTCTACATCTACAAGGATCTATTACATACTCTCAAGCTCTACAGAGAATTAGAACAGAAGAGAAATATAGGTCCAAGACCAAAGCTAAGTCAAATGCCACAGCTAAGGTAAACCTTGTATAAAGCCATGAAAAACCTAAGTCAAACAACCATCTCAAATCCAAGAAAAACTCCTTCAAAAAGAAGCAGAGTTTTCAACCTCCTCACAAAAATCACCAAAACCAAAACCATCACCACCAAAACCCTCAACCCCAAAAACCTAGAAACTTTGGTCAGACTCAGGATCAAAGAAGATTTTGTTTTGTGTGTCGTAGAACCAACCATACAGCTGTAACACCCAGTTTTTCAATTGAGGGTATTTTGGTCATTTTCAAAATTTTGGAATTATTTTGGGATTATTATATTTAATTATAATTAATGTGATTTTAGATAATTTTTGGTGATTTGTTTGGTGCTAGTTTTAGACTGTGACCCATGTGGACTAGGAGACTGTCCTATTAGCCAACCTAGGTCCAGACATCATGGTTAGGTTATGAAACCCTAGTGTGACTTTAGTTAGTCATTTCAAGTTAGTTAGAATTGGTTTGGGGCTAATCGGAGTTAGTTTGGTTTGAGAATGGCTTGTGTAGTCACAAGTCAAATCATGACTTAAACTAGATAGGACCCAACTAGCTAGCCAAAACCCTAAACCCTAGGCCTATGGCCAGCCACATAACAGCCCCTCCCCCTATTTATATCCTCCCAAATTTTAGGGCTAGCCTCTTTTCATTAGGGTTCATCAAGTTTTAGAAAGAGGTAAAGTTCCATCCTTACAAATTCATAGAAAATCCAAATTAGGTCCTTTTTCCTTCAAACAAATTCCTATAGGCTCTAAATATTATTCTCTTGCTGTTGGGATTGAGTTTTGACAGGGAGCACACAATTTGAGGAGTTTTGGTGCTTTGAAGAATCCTCTTCTTTGGAGCTTTTTGGAGCTTTGGACACCTATAGGTATAATCCCTATTAATGCTCCTAAAATTCTGTAAAAATCATTTCTAGGATGCCCTAACCCTAGCCAAACTGTAGGAATAGGGTTTCCTAAATTTTCGTGTCGATTCGTGTCCATTCTGGACACGTATCAGTGTGTGCTGCTAAGTGTTTGATGAAATGCCCCAATGGGCATTTCGTGTGATTTTTGGATTTCTGTTTGAATAGGAATTTAGTATTAGGTCTCGCTTATCCATTTCTGTGCTTGGTGTCGTGTCTTAGTGTTGTGTCGAGTCCACACGGACACGCGAACACGTGGTCGCGCGCGCGCGTGCACAGGCACTGTGCGTGCCCTGCTGCTCGGGCATGTTTGCGACTCGGACACGGCTCCTGGATACGCCAAAATTGGTCTGTAGCATGGGGCTATGACTGACACGAGGCTCGTCAAGTTTCACGAGTCCTCGTGTCGTGTCGGACACGGTATTCAGGGTGCACTGGGCTGATGTGTGTGCGTGTGTGTTCTCTGTGTTGTTCTGATTGTTGTAAATCGATTTTAATGTTTTTAAATAGGTTTAATTGATTGAATGGAACCTAAACGTGATGCTTAAACCCTGCTATACTATGTTACATAATGGTTTAGGTTTTAGATTGTGTTTTGGCTCGAAACATTGGAAGACTGTGCAAAGTCTGATACTGGTTTTCCATTTTTTTCTTTCCAAACAGTTAAATCTCTTTTTATATTATGTTTTCATCTATCCATGACTTCCTACATGTTATATATTATATTAGCTAAATGTTTCATTCAATTTTTGGGGTTGTATGATGTGTTTTGGCTCGATTTTGGGCTTGAACTGCAGTATTTCTAATACTGTCTTGACACACTGTTCCAGTCTAGTTCCTAACTTTTAGACCCTGTTTTAGTAATTATTTCACTTCTAAATATCCCCCACATATCATTGTTCATGCCTAGTTCAGAATCTTTTCAAATGTAGGCTTTTGGAATGTGTAATAGGATTTTAGTAGTTGAGTTGGTTTAACTGTTTTGTAACTGAAGTTGTTTTCCTGATTCATGTGAAAACTGAGATTCATAGTTTGAAACCTGGTAATTTGTTTTCCTTTTACACTACATGTGCTAACCTAAGTTGGGATGGTGTTCCCAGTTAACTAGAAACCTGATACTTGTGTGATTCACTGATATTGCATTCCTTGCTTCATGAGTTCTCACTCATTAACTGAGTTCCCTCTTTGATTTAGAAACCTGAATAGATTTCTTTCCTTTTTATGTTAACAATTTGAGTTTTAGTTAGTTAGTAACTGAAATGTAGTGTTGTCTTGAGCATTGGTTCAATGTTTCCCTTTCATTTGCTATGTGTTCTATTTCCTGGAAATTATTGCACTGAACTGAATTCAGTGAGTTCTCTGTTTTCTTTCCATTCAAACTGATATTGGGTTGAGGTTGATAACAGTCCCTGTATTGGACTGTTGGTTACTGTCAAATTGTTGGTTGCCTTTCCTTTTGATTGACTGTCCTGGATATGTGTCAAACTGATATTTATGAACTGTTGGAGTATTCAAACCTGAGATTTAATTCTCAGCCTTCACAAACCTGAAATGAATGCTTTAAACTATTTCCAGGACTTGGGTTTTTTTTCCATTTCCTCCTAACTTAATTCCTTGTTGCTTACTGTTGTTCACTGCTATATATATTTCTACATATTTGGTTGCTCATAATAGTTCATTATTTACATCAAATTAGGCAAATTGGTTGGATTTCAAAAGCCTGTTAACTGATACCATTTCTCCTCACATTGTTTCTGTAGAAGCATGGAATTTCACAACCAGAAAGCCCATGCGCCAGACACTACATGCGCCAGAACTCAGACGAAGAACTTCACAGCAAAGTCAATAAGTATAGACATTTGAAGAAGGACTTTTTATTTATATATAAAAGTCTATTACATGTCTAGAAAAGGTTGTACAAAGGAGAATTTCCTAAGTCTACAGCCAGCGGCCACCATGCGCCCTCAGATAAGCGCAGCGGCCACCATGCGTCTCCAGATAGGCGCAGCATCACTATGCGCCACCAGTGAGGCGCAGCAGATATCATGCGCCTCCATCCAGGCGCATCCCATCATCTCTTCAGCAGCTCAGTTATGTGCATCCCTTCAGCCAAATTCTTCCAGCCAGGCTCACCTGGCCGAGCAGAGCCCAGTTATGTGCCGTTCTTCCAACCAGGCT
Source organism: Iris pallida (assembly GCA_029216955.1). NCBI lineage: Eukaryota > Viridiplantae > Streptophyta > Magnoliopsida > Asparagales > Iridaceae > Iris > Iris pallida. The sequence goes on from JANAVB010040417.1 coordinate 6,130,061, forward strand.
CGCCCGATAAATGCTTCGACACAAAGCATTTAACCCTCTGGCTGGAACCAAGGAAGAGAAGAGCACCGCAAATGCTGTGGCCAGGGGAGGCTTCGAAAGAGCCTCCAAAGCCGAAGGAAGACCGTGATCGAAACCGCGGCTAAAGGAGCAGCTTTCGACACGATCAAAGTGGGGAAACCCCACTTTGCAGGAAGAGAGAGCCTTGCACCGCCATTCCGATCTACGGCTCTTCCGGAATAACGGAGACGAGGCTCGAGCATCCCTATCTTTGGATGCAACAGGCACCTTCCGCCTGCCTCAGAAGCCCTCGACTCCGTCTTTTGGATGTAACAGTCACCTTCAAGTGTATCAAAGACAACACAGCGTCTCATCTTTACCCTCGGGAGCACTTCGTCAGCAGAATGCACCCGTATGTTCAAGTTCATATTGGAAGTACGTGAGGGAATGAGAAGCAAATCTTCTCTCCATGCCACTATTTATAGGCCGGGCAGATCAAACCCACGCGCCAAGTGGATGGCCCTCCGAATTCCGTGCAATGAATTTACATTAAATGGATGAACCGGACGCCTCGAATTCAGCCAAACGGCTATTTATAGCACTCGAAGAGCGAGACAGCCGCATCATTAAAAGACATGTCCGATGCGCCAGCCAGACAGCGCATCACACGGACGCGCCCTTCGGCATCAGGCGCATCACACAGACGCGCCCTACAGTACTCGGCGCATTATAGAGGGTGCGCCCCCACACATCTCCATACCGAGTGGAACGCCAACCGACGCGCCCATTCAGCTGTCCATCGAACGTCACCAACATTAAATGCTGAACTGACAGAGTTGGCAGCACGCCTCCCAAAGTCTGAACAGTTGACAGCTTTATTCAGAAAACGAAGCGTCGGCAACGTCAGCATCATCATGACTCTATTCCGACGGCTACTGCCACGTGGCCACCCGCATGCGCCTCTACGACCATGCGTCCACACCCGCATGCGCCTCTACGGCCATGCGTCCAAACCAGCATACGCCTCAAAAGCCATGCGCCTCAGACCCTTCACTGATCCCTAAAGACAGAGAAGAGTCTCCGGTTGAAGTTTTGCATGCGCCTCAAAAGCCATGCGCCCCAGACTGATCTCTGATCCCGAAAGACAGAAGGAAAGTCGCCTGCATGCGCCTCAAAAGCCATGCGCCCCAAATGGTTTGTAACTCCTAAAGGTTATGAGCCGCAGCCTCCTCCTGCGCCCAATCCAAGGCGCAGCCCACCAGATCACTCCTCTCCACCAAATCCGAGATCTTCGAACCATGAATCGACGACACGTGTCTTTTGACTCAACTCGTCCAAGATTTCAGCAACGGAAAGATCTTCCCCCCTGCTACGTGCCGGCTCACAACAGCAGTATGAAGAGTTCTCCCCCTCGATCAGGGCGCAGCATCCATGCGCCTCCATCAGCAATCTCCACGTGGCGTCCCCACACCGGCGTATCCTACATGTGCGCATGAGCAGCCAGCCTGCAAAACTATAAATAGAAGGATCATCCCCTTCACACACATACACAGAGACTCAGAACATAAGACTCACAGAGAATCCACAACAGAGAATCACCGGAGAGGCAGTTCTAGACACTCAACGTCTTCCTCCTCTCAGCAAGCTCCAGCACCCAGAGCAATCAACACCTTCAGAGAACCGATAACCGCCGTCAGCCGGTCAACGGAGTCAACGCATTACCACTCGCTCCATTAGCACTAAGGACCCAGCTTAAACAAAAGTGTACTCCTAGGACTACATCTAAGTCCTATATTGTATCACTGTTCTGTTTGTATTAAGATTTCAATCAAAACAATTTTAATGGCAAACAAGCTGGCGACTCTGCTGGGGACCTCTTTCTCCTCTACCGAGAAAGTCGTGTCACAGGCCGACGACGTGAAGGTGGGCTCCTCCCACAAGACGCTGGTAGTGCACCTCAATCAACAGGCGTACGAGGAGTTCATTTCTGAAGGAAGTGCGAGTCCTTCGAAGCGGCTGTCGAAGCCGAAGAAGACCCGCGCAGTCTGGGTGCGCAAAGTCGACGCCTCGGGCACCACCGTTGAAGGGGATGCGCCCGTCCAGCCTTTCCTTCCTGCTGACGTCCTCAGCAGTCAAGGTGCGCCCACTGATGCAGCGCATCTCTCGGGGAAGCGTGCGGCTGACCACGTTCCCCAGCCATCTTCCTCTCAGGCGAGGAAGATACGTCGACGGAGCAGGGGCGCAGCCAATGCCCCGCGCATTACTTCTGATGCGCCACAAGGAGCCTCTGTCTTCGACAGACTCACTCGCTGTAACGGCGAGGAGAATTTGGATGCTGAGTACTATGCGCCCCAGCGGGCTGGTACGAAGAAATCCAATGCGGCACGGGCCATGCACCACAAACGTGCTATGCCAGCAGCCGGCCAGAGGCACGCGCTTACAATCACGCGCGCTGCCGATGGCAAGCTGTACAAGGTTGACTCAAGTGCTCCTGCACCGACAACGAGTCGACCTTCAAAGTCCTCATCTCACTTGGGCGCATTCACTGCGTGCACAACCAAGCCGAGAGAGGCAAACTCAGTGGTCTTGAACTCCCGCGCCTCCTCTGGTTGTGCGTTCGAGGTCCGTTCAAGTCACTTCAAATGCTGTGGTTCCCCCACTACTGATCGTGATGCCTGCTTGGTATTAGATCAGGGGGCGCAGCACTCACCCGACCACCCCGGCGCTTGGCCCTGCCATGCGCCTGAGAGGGGTGTGAGGGTAGCACTCTCCTCCAACGACTTGCGCAACGTGATCACTCACAAGCGCCGGTCAGGAGAGTTGACCAACAAGCACGATGCGCCTCTCACGGGGCACACTTGTGCAGTGGTCACCATCAATTGCTGTTGCAAGACGGCAGTACCGCCAAAGCAGTCGGTCTTCCAACGGCTACAATCATCGACACCCCTCCGACATCGCCTTGGGACGAAGGTGTCAGCAGAAGAGGAACTAAAGATTGCGTCATGCAACGTGATCTCCAATTCCTCATCTGTCAGAAAGACGACTGCCAATTCCTCGTCTTCATCCAAAAGCCAGCCGAGGAAAACCAAGGCAGCTGTCACGACCTCTGGAGTGTTCGAAGGCACTCGGTCGAGGAAGAAGTCCTTGGAGGAAGCTGGGGGTAGGCAGACCCTTGTCGAGCCTCCTTCCGAAGACGAAGATGTCCAAAGCACAGCTGCGGCGGATCTTCATCAAGGCGAAGATGGCCTCCCTGAAGCCCCTCAAAATGACGATGTCCTCCAGGACACCGCCGGGGGTAGTGCTGAAAACGAAGAGGCCCTTCAAGACAGAGCTGAGGGCAGTCAGGCCCTTGCAGATGCGCCTGTCGAAGACGAACTCCAGAATGTGGCTGGGGGTGGCCAAACACCAGGAGAAGTAACTAGTCCCACATGAGAGCGAGGCTGAGAGCGAAGCCTCAACTAATCCATCCACTTCCGGCCGTGTCATGACAGTATACATGACCGGGGGTGATCTTGAGGCTGATGCGCCGCCACAGGACATTGTCCAGCGCATAGACTCGCTAGAGGGAGGACTCAAAACCCTCTCTGCCTCAATGCAAGCACTGACTCAAGCAGTGTTTGAGATGCGGTCGGCCTTGATCAGGACACCTTCAAATGGTCCCGACCCAGGAGCCAATGGAGAGTCGAGTGTGCCCCTCCAGCGGACACCCTCAGACACAGAAGCACCCCGGACATCGGAGCCCTCAAACGCTCCACTCCAGGTAGTACCTCCTTCCCCGACTCCTAGCTCCACGGAGGACGTGGTCGAAATGATCAAAGATCTGCGGGAGCGCTTCGAGTCCAAGAACAGGCAGGAGGAGCGCCAGAAGATGGGCATTCCCCAGCCTTATCCCCTTGAGTGGAACAAGGTGGTTTATCCCCCAAAGTATAAACCACAAACACTCACGCCGTATGACGGGAAGGACTCTCTACGACGGTACCTGACGTACTTCCAGTCGCAGACAGGGCATCTTCCGAAGGAGGACGCGCTCCTCACCAGCATCTTTGTTGGGGCCCTGAAAGGGGTGGCGTATGACTGGTACTGTAGCCTCCCCGATAATTCCATATCGTCCTTCGACGACCTGACACGCCTCTTCCTCGACCGCTTCTACGACGGTGGGAAGGACATGACGATGGCGTCTCTCATTGAGATACGCCAGAAGGACAAGGAAACGGTTCGGGCATTCATCGAACGCTTCCGTCAGGCCTGCTTCAGGCTACCTCCAGGCATGCCAGAACATGTGCTTCTCTCCGCTTGCAGTATGAACATGCTGCCTGCAGTAAAGCTCTGGCTTAACTCTACTCCCCCTCCCGACTGGAGCTCCCTAATCATTGAAGCTGAAGCTGCAGAGAAGAAGGCGGCCAATGCACGTCTTCTGGGTGTTAGCTTCCCCGCCTTTGACGATAAGGGGAAAAAGTCCGCAACCAACAACTCCGGACGAGAAACAAAGGGGAAACAGGCATTGACTGTTAATGCCTCGAAGGGCGCATCTGCGCCTACTCAAAAGCCTCCACTGGCACCAAGACCCAAGGAGGTTTATTCATTCAATGATGACGACACCCTGCAACTCTTTGAGATACTGAAGCAGGGTGACAAGATCAAGCTTCCGGACCCGAAATGGCCCGATGAAGTCGGGAAAGTGGACAACCCGAGGTACTGTCACTACCATCGGTTTGTCAGACACCCGACTAAGGACTGCTACGTCCTCAAAAATTACATCCAGCGCATGATCAATGCGGATGTAATCTCCGTCGACTACGAAGAGAAGACGGTGTCAGCTAATGTGGTGTCACTTCAGTTCGGCACCTTGCCGCCGACTACCACACAAGATGGCGTCGTCCCCATCCCTAAGGCGACAATGGAGGTGGTGAATTTGCCACCCACCCGTGACAATGTGAGTGGACTTGTCCCACTCACCACATCTCGAGGAGAGGTCCTCTGGGTTCACCCCGACCTCGTCTCCGAGGTAACTCAACCGGAGGTACGCCCTACCTCCAAAGCAAAAGGCAGGAAGATCAAGTCTTGCCGCACGGTCTCTTCTTCAACAGAAGAGGCGCTTCCTGTGCAGACGCGTGCACAACAGAACTCCCAGCCCGGTGAAGCTGCCGCCGAAGTGGTGCCTCCTGGCATCATCCCTGAGGAGGGTCCATCCAAGCCCTCAGCAGCCAATAAACAAAAGCAAGTGGAGGCCCGTTTCGACAGACCTCTGCGGAAAGAAAATGCTTCGGGGCTAGCCAAGCCCCACAATTTTGACATTCTGGCACAACTGGCCAGTACTCCTGCACGCTTGTCTTTGTTCGAGCTCCTGCGTCTCTCCAAGGACTCCCGAGAAGCTCTCTGCGAAGCTCTGAAGGATGCCGAATCCTTTCTCAGTCAGGTCAGGCAGCCTGAAGACCTTCCAACTACTTGTACACACTGTCATTGTGCGGATGAAGTTATCCCAAACATAACCTTCACCCAACAAGACATGCTGCTCAAGCATCACCGACATAACCGACCGTTGTATTACACAGGGTACATCGGTTCGGTAAAGGTGAGCAGGATTCAGATCGATCCGGGGTCTTCTCTAAGCATCATTCCAAAGGCGCTGCTATCAAAGCTGGGGATCCCAATGTACCGGCTAGCGCCCTCCAATACGACCATCAGCGGCTTCAACGCCAGTAAGAGTGAGCCACTGGGCAAGATCCGGCTGAAGTGTCACATCGGCAGCCTCAAAACTGAGGTGACTTGTTATGTGGTGGATGTCGAGGTCAACTACAACATCTTACTCGGACGACCATGGTTACATGAGTGCATGGTGGTGCCCTCCACGCTCCACCAATGCATGAAATATGTATCCACCAACGGCGTCATCCGGACGGAGTTTGCAGATATCGATCCCTTCAAAGGGATTGAGGCCTACTTCACCGATTCCGACTTGTACAAGCCACTTGACGAGGAGGAAGCCAACGACGCCGATGATGAAGCAGAGACAGCAACAGAGCCGGACTTGGAGCCCGAAGCGACTCCTGACGCCCCCTTGAAAATCCGTCTGAAAGGGAGACCACCCCAGAAGGCGCCTCCAATGAGCATCAAGCTATCAGGAAAAGCGCCAGCTCGCGAAGCTCCCCTGAAGATACGCCTCAAGGGGAAGCCACCACAAACAGCGGCTCCCCTGGTGGTAAAATTACAAGGGAAGGTGCCACTCATCGAAGGCGCAACCGAGGCACCCCTCAAGGTGCGTCTTAAAGGCAAGCCGCCGCAGTCATCCAAGATGCCGGAGAGGGCTCACATAACCCTCTCAGACCCCAAAGTCAGAGCGGTGGAGGACTCTCCTGATCCGGCCCCAGTGCTTACAGACGAGGAGCTTGGCGAATATATCTCTGCTGATGTAGACGCACCCTCCTTCGACAATGTAATCCCACGGGATAAAATCTCGTACTTTATCAATAATAGAGTGTCTTTCAATTATTCTTGTCTTCCACACTGGAATGCCATGTATACATTAGACAACGCTCTTCGGTCGTTGCAAACACAAGTAACGACCGTCTACCATAATCAAATAGTCCCGTCTCAAGGAGTCTTCATAGTCCCTCCACGAAGCCGAGACGAAGGCACCATCATCTCGGGCAAAATCGAGCGTCGTCGGAACCTCCCGTCGATCGAGCCTGAACCTGATACCGGCAGAGTACAAGTCTATCGATACACGGATGCAGCTAAGCACATCATCCAAAAGATGGGCTACGACCTGAAAAGCAATAAAGGCCTAAACTACGGCAAGGGTCGGCATCTCCCTGTCCGGCTTTCGATGCCCAATGGAAAGCCACAGGATTACTATAATCGGACTCGGCGGGGGTTAGGCTATGTCATGCCGCCATCAACTCCAGAGAGTTCAGACGCAGAAGACATAGAACATTCCCACTCGTCAGAAGCATCGACGTGGGATTCCGATACCAGTATCGGATCAGTCTTCAGGAAAGTGCTGTCAGCTAACATGACATCGGCGCAACCTCAGAAAGATGAAGGCGAAGACCAACCGCCAGAACCCTTCGAAGAGGAACCCTGGGCTCAACGCCTAGGAGAACAATGGGAGTCTCGTTTTGAGTTACGAGAACCTTCCACCGAAGACGAAGTCGAGCAGATCGACCTCGGGGATGGGTCTTCTTCTAAACCCATCTTTATCAGCAAAAGCTTGGAAGGAGAAGACCGAGAATCTTTAGTCCAACTGGCTAAGGAGTATATCGACGTCTTCGCCTGGAGCTACGAAGACATGCCGGGTCTCGATCCACAGATCGCGATGCATAGGTTGAACATCTTACCAGATGCCAAACCTATCAAACAACAACAGCGACGCTTTCGCCCGAACATCATGAACGCCATCGATCAGGAGGTGGACAAACTCTTGACCAGTGGCTTCATCCGTGAGGAACAACACCCGGACTGGGTAGCCAACGTCGTCCCTGTCACCAAGAAGAACGGAAAGATACGAGTCTGTATCGACTTCAGGGATCTCAACTCTGCTTGCCCGAAGGATGAATTCCCGCTCCCAATCACCGATGTAATGATCGACAACACATGTGGCTTTGAACGCATGTCCTTCATGGACGGGTATTCAGGCTACAATCAAATCAAGATGTTCCCCGATGACGCAAAACACACGTCATTCAGGACTCCAAAGGGTGTTTTCTGCTACACAGTAATGCCCTTCGGCTTGAAGAACGCCGGTGCAACGTACCAGCGAGCTATGAGCACCATCTTCCGTCAACATCTTCGTAAGACAGTTGAGTGCTATGTTGACGACATCGCAGTCAAGAGCCGCCTCAAAAGAGATCACCTACAGGACCTAAAGACGGTCTTCGATCCCATGCGGGCACATCAACTCAAAATGAACCCCGCTAAATCCTTCCTGGGGGTTTCTAGCGGCAAATTCTTGGGCTTTGTCATCACGACAAAAGGCATTCATGTCGATCCCGAGAAGACTAAAGCCATCCTTAACATGGACCCTCCGAAGAACCTTCGAGAACTTCGGGGCTTACAGGGACGTTTGGCATACATCCGGAGGTTCATAGCAAACCTCTCCGGTAAATGTCAACCCTTTACTCAGCTCATGAAGAAGGGAGTCTCTTATGTCTGGACAGAGGAGTGCCAAAAGGCTTTCGACGACATCAAGGCTTACTTAACAAGCCCGCCAGTCCTAGTGGCACCTGTCGCCGGCAAACCATTCCTCCTCTACGTCCGTGCCATGGATCATTCCCTCGGCGCTTTGCTGGCTCAAAACAGCGATGCAGGCTACGAGCAAGCAATCTACTACCTCAGTCGAACACTCATCGGGGCCGAACACCGGTACAACCCCGTTGAAAAGGAGTGCTTGGCTTTGGTGTTTGCCATTCAGAAGACTCGTCATTACGTCTCGGGCCAGACAATTCACGTCATCTCCCGAGTCAATCCGCTCAGAGTTCTCATGACGAAGCCAGGGTCATTAAACTCCCGGCTGGCTACATGGGCGATCCTACTAACGCCATACAACATGGTGTTTGTCCCGCAGAAGGCGGTCAAGGGTCAGGCTCTGGCTGACTTTTTAGCTGTACACCCCATCCCAGAATCTTCAAAACTCTATGAAGACATCCCGGATGAAGTCCAAGAATCAAACGTCACTGAAGGAAGCCCCGTCTGGCGGATGTTCTTCGATGGCGCTTCAAGAACGTGCCCCAACGGCCAAATCATCGCAGGAGTGGGGGTAGTCTTAGTCTCCCCCGATCAGCTGGTCATCCAGCGCGCATACTCCCTTTCGAAGCCGTGCTCCAACAATGTTGCTGAGTACAATGCACTCGTCATGGGACTCCAGCTAGCACAACAGCTGGGGGTGGATCATCTGGAAGCCTACGGCGACTCAAACTCGTCGTAAACCAGATTCGGGGGCAATACGAGGTTCGCCATGAAGATTTGATCCCTTACCATGAAGTTGCATTGAACATCATTTCAACCTTCACTGGGTTCTTCATCGAACATGTACCCCGTCTACAAAACTTGGAGGCTGACGCTCTGGCTGGCCTCGCAGCCTCATTGGCCGCGCCCCTTGGGACTCAACATTATGTTACGGTGACTGGCCGAGACCTGATTTGTCCCAGAAACAACCTATGTTTGCAAATGGCTCACGCCATGCCGACAAACACTGGGGTTAATGTCCGAGACTGGAGGTTTCCGTTCATCGACTTTGCTGTCTACGGAATCCTTCCAAAGGACCCGAAGGAAGCCGTCTCAGTCAGGAGACGCTCTCTTCGATTCTACTATGATACAGCCACTAAAACGTTGTACCGACGCTCCTTCGACGGGCTTCTCCTTCGATGCCTGTCTAACGAAGAGGCGGCCGAAGCTCTTCGAGAAGCTCATGACGGAACTTGCGGAGCTCACCAACCAGGTCCTAAGTTGCAAGATCGACTGCGACGTATGGGCTACTACTGGCCAACCATGGTTGCCGACGCAGTGGAATATGCTAAGAAGTGCCATGCATGCCAACTTCATGCAGACTTCATACATACACCGTCTGAACCTCTACATCCTACAGTCGCCTCCTGGCCATTCGAAGCCTGGGGCATGGACATTGTAGGACCAATCACCCCTCCTTCATCGAGAGGACACCGCTTCATCCTGGCCATCACCGATTACTTCTCCAAATGGGCGGAAGCAGTCCCACTAGCAGAAGTAAAAAGCTCCAGGGTGGTCAGCTTTATCAAACACCATATCATTTACCGTTTCGGGGTACCCCGGCGAATCATCCATGACAATGGTCCTCAGTTTATCAGCCACATTTTCAGCAGGTTCTGTGACAAGAATCGTATTCAAAACGTGGCCTCAACCGCCTACAATCCGACAGCAAACGGATTGGCCGAGGCGTTCAACAAAACTATCGTCAGGCTACTCAAAAAAGTCGTGTCATCCAACAAACGCGACTGGGACGAAAAGCTTGGCGAATGCCTCTGGGCCTACCGCACAACGGTACGGACCCCAACAGGCAACACTCCATTCTTCCTGGTCTACGGGAGCGAAGCAGTACTGCCTCTCGAGATACAGATACCTTCGCTCCGCGTGGCAATCACAAACGATCTCACAGAAGAAGACAATCAACGTCGTCGTCTGCGGGAACTGGAGGCACTTGACGAAAAGCGTCTCCTAGCTCAACAACGCATCGAACTTTACCAAGCCCGTATATCACAGGCTTTCAACAAGAAGGTCAAGCAAAGAACTTTCCAAGTTGGCGACCTGGTTTTAGCAGTCAGAAGGCCAATGGTGTTAACTCACAAGACACCAGGGAAGTTCGAGCCCAAATGGGAAGGACCCTTCATCATTGAGACGGTATACTCAAACGGTGCTTACCGGCTCGCCAAACCCAATGGGGACTTGTTCATGATGCCCATCAACGGCAAGTTCCTAAAGAAGTACTACTCTTGACATCCTCCAAGACATGTATTTCCCCAAACAACCTCTTTTCACAAAATCAATCGCTTCCGGAACCCAGCTGTTCCGTGGCATCCTTCCGTAGAAAGATAACCACGTCCACATTACCTCTGAGTTGTCTCTCTACATCCTACAAAGCGGAACCTTACACTTCGTGAGCTTACGCTATCCTTCATGTTTACCACGTCTACATTACCTCTGAGTAAACATCCCGTACAAACAACTCCTACGTTGTCGTACATTGATCGCAGAACTCCCACGTCCACATTACCTCTGAGTTGTTCAGCGTATCCCCCAGGATCATTCCTACCACGTCCATAAACACCTCTGAGTAGGAAGATTCTATCATTTGAACCTAATGATTGCCATGTCCATATTACCTCTGAGCAAACATGTTGGTTCCTTTATACTTATTATCTGTACCTAAAAACCAAGGTGCGCAAAAGATAATAGGTCCACATAAATCATCAAGTTCATGAAATCAAAAATGAACACATCAAAGAGATAGTATATTTCTTTATTTTTCAAAAGGAGTACAGAAATACGCTATTTCCCCAGCAAGAGTTGTAAAAAAAAAACACATAAAAAAGAAGAGAAGCTACAATCCCCGATCCTCCCCAGGGTGGGATGAGAGTTCTCTGACTCGACGTCTCAGGTCGGCAGTGCGAGTTTCCACAGTCGCCTGGACTCGCAGCTCGGCTTCTTGACGCATTAACCCGACAGCCTCAGCGGAAGTTTTACTCTCATACTTCTCATCAAGCTGTCGTCGCTGCTGAGCCAAAGCAAGGGTCCGCTGAGTAAGAGTCGTTTCCTCCTGCTTGAATGCCACGTGTTCAGCCAGGACACGCTCAGCCTCTAGTTGAAGTTGGGCCCGCTGGTCTTCAAGACGGCGCATCTGAGCATCAACCTCTGCGATGTTAGCATCCACCGCAGCCCGCTTCTCCGTCGTCTTCTTCATAGATTGAGACAGCTGCTCCGCCGCAGCCTCAGTCCCAGCCACTTCACGCTCCCAACTGCTCACATCCGCTCGATGGGAAGCCTCGATCTCAGCCATCGACTTCCCTATCTCTGCATCTATCAAGACTGAGAGGTCATTTCGTTGGATGCGCTGCAGTTTCCCGAGCCGCTCGTCCAGCTCCATCACCGAAACCTTCAGAATTTCGGCCATATGGTCATGGCCCTGGTGAGTGCGGATCAGCTCGATACAAGGCATCGCCAAAGCTTTTGCCACCGCAAAGCTTTCCTTGGCATCTACCACTGCAGATACACCTTTCTCCAGCATTTTGTACACTCCCTCGACGAGGAACTTCACATACCCGTCGGCTTCCGCCAGCACCTGCGGCGTCATAGCAGGAGTTGAGGGAGCTACTACAGTTTGCGGACCGGAGGAAGATCCGCCGACCTCAATCTGAGAGGTTCGAACCTCGACAGCAATAGGCTCTTCATCAACAGGGCCCAGACTGCTAGCCCGAGGAGTCGAAGGAACAGAAGGAGCCGGCACATGCGTCGTGATAGTACCCCAAGTGGAAGGAGCAACAGAGGGTTCCACACCCTTACCCTTCTCAAGCTCGGAGAAATCATCGACGTCAACGGCCACCTCTTCTACCCCCGACATTCTATCAGCATCAGCTACCTCCCCCGGCAAAACGGGGAGATCGACATCTATCTCCTGGCCAGCCCCAGGAGACAAGACCGGCAGAAGGGTCTCACTCTTCTCAAATCCCTCTACAGGGACAAAATCTGTCGCTAACGCCTGATCGGTAGCCATCTCTATGTCCATGGTTGAAGCCAAAGAAGGATTCGGCAATGATTCAGCCGACCTCCCTTCATCATGACAAGGAGGGGAATCAACCCTCTCCTCTATCCCCACTGCTTCTGCTGCCCCCGCAACAGACTCCTGCAGCTCCGGAGCGGTGTCATCGGAAGATGATGAACTCCATTCCTCTTCATCACCAGGGAGCTGCGCACTTCCTAAACCATGTGAAGCCTCCGCTGTGGCCTTCGCCACCTCGGAAGCTGCTGCACCCTCAGGTTCCCTCCTGACCTGAACCTCCACGATAACAGTATCCTCCGGATCTTCCTCCATGAGAGACATCATTGTCGGCGGGATACGCACTCCAGACGAGCTCACCATCTCTTCTCGCCTACTCCCACCCGACTTTGGGGTACGAGGTTTTCTTTTTAGCGGCTCCTACAAAAGAAGATGAGGCCTCGTAAGTGGCGGAACCAAAATCAGATTTAGTAGGATAACCTTACCTCTTCGGACGCCGAATCCGATGACACCGTCGGTAACGGTGCCTTCTTCTGCTTCTTCGATACAAGAGATTCAGCTCCTGTATCTGCACATCGTTTCGATCGATCGCCCGAGGGTTCTGCTTGTGATGCGGAGGGGGCACTCCATTGACCCACCCCTGACGGACGATGCGGCCGGGCCTTCACTGGCGTATCCCCAGTCGCTGCTAACTGGGTGCCTGCGATAAGGCTGGTCTCCCTGTCATATCCGGAGGGCGGGACAGCCATAACACAGTAAAATTTGGCGGCCGAGTAAAGAATGGGCGGCCGCGGATCGGGGACGGGCAACGTAAAACGAGCTCCGGTACATCCGGCATTATAGTAATGCCAAGCTCGTGCACCATCCAACAAACTTCCAACATACCCCAGGGTATTACTGGGGTTATCCAACATCATCTGAGCATAACCAAATTGCCGCGCAAAGCGGCTCGGCAAGTATGGTTCCAGGTAGCACTGATTCCTGTTCCGGTACACCAGATGGGACGGCCGGATACTTTGCAACCAGCGGAATCCCCATTGAGGCAGAGTGGTGGTACCTTTGCCCAGGTCCCTTAAATCCTCGTTGGCCTCAAAACCCAAATAGATGGGACCAACTTTGGTGATCTTCCAACCCTGAAAACGGGATAAAACCTTCCTACAAACCGGGACACCGGTATACGACCAGCTCCTCCGATGGAAACGACGAAGGAATGCATCTCCAGCCTTATAATCTCCTTCCGAGCCTAGGCTCATCACACTGGGATGATGCAAAATCAGCCATCCCATCAAATAGTGAAACGGCAGTTCAGCGCGCGGGAAGTTATTGTTTCTGCCTCTGTCATGAATCACATTTCCAGCAAACTCTCTCAAACCTCGCTGCAGGTTACATACCATTGCGGGGAGAAGAGCCAAACGCCGGCCGAAAACCAGCTTCACGGCTGGCAGGATTAAGTTTCGGGTCATCCTCTCTACGGCACCGGAGCCGCCCGCGAACACGCAATCCCGGAGCCATATCATCAGGTAGGATGCCAACACCGCCTTGGGTGACATCCGATAAGCAAGATGCCAGAAGCAGCTGTAGGAGCGTGCATCTGACTGCTGGTCCTCATTTCTTCGAGGATTTTTCTCCCCTAACCTGCTCATTTCGGACAACACTTCGCTACGAGAGAGCGCCGGTGGGGTGGAAAATTGTGAGGGATCCTCCTTGTCTTGTCTAAAGACATGATCTCTCCAAGCTGTCACATGAGGCTGCGTCCCGTTCCTATCCCGTCTCTGCATATAGTAATGATGACTCGCCACTTCCTTGAAGACGGCCGTCATCTCCTCAGCCCTGTCCCCCAGGACTTGAAGTTCCTCGTTGGTGGGAAAATACTCTTCATAGTGTTCCGACCCCCAAGGGAGTTTTGACACCTCATACATCTCATGAAGTACGAACCCTAATTCCCCCACCGGAGTAAAGAAGGTCCCGGTATGGATATCAAACATCTCCAGGAGTGCGAGGAACATGTGCCTATTAAGGTCAACACCTGCCTGGGTAGCACGGATCGCGGCAGTCAACCCGATCTCTCGGAGCTCAGTCCGAAACCGCGACAAGATCCAGAGCGTCAGTTTATCCCATTTGAAGACGTAATGGCACCAACCCTCCACCCGAAACTCTCCTGTTGGGTAGGAACGTTCCATCAAAAACATACGATGTGTAAAAGTTGAAGCACTATAAGCAAACGTATCAATGGGTACATCACTGAAGAGGCTCCCAGGACGTAAAGTCCGCCAAGTGTAAGAAGACCCAGACCGTACAACGGTCAAAGCATCCCTTTGGTCGGAAGTAGAATCAATTTGGATGACACCAGTCATCGCTCCCCCCTGAGAAGGGGTAAGCTCCCAAGACATTCTTCTCTGGGAAACAAGGCGACAGAAGGACGTCAAAGGCCACTGACGTTCAAGTTGCTTAACAGTCATATGCACTCCATTCGCAGTAAAGAACCAGTCCTCCTTGACCTTCAGTACTGACGAATCAGTAGAAGTGAGACGGTCTCCAAACAGGAACTCAGGCTTCAGGAAGGTCACTTTATCAGATGTGGAGGGTTTAATGACTCCACGCTCCATCATCCGTTTGAGGAACCAATACTGCTGTTCACGGATTAGGGTCATTCTCTCAGGAGGCTGATCCAACATAAGAGCATCTTGAGCAGGGTTTATCACTTCCTCGTTATGCTCTACTCCCATTTGGTTGAAGGCATCCAAGAAAACTTCACTCAAAGGCGGGATTGCCATTGACACTAGTAAAAAATCAGAAAAAAGTCAGAAGAGAACACACAAATGTGTCTAAAGGAGAAAACTGCGGCGCATCATCAGGGTTTAAACCCATGCGCGTCAGCAGTATAGCCTCGGCGCATCATCAGGGTTTGAACCCATGCGCGTCAGCAGTATAGCCTCGGCGCATCATCAGGATTTGAACCCATGCGCGTCAGCAGTATAGCCTCGGCGCATCACCAGGGTTTAAACCCATGCGCGTCGGCGGGCAAAGACCGCGGCACATCATTAAAGACTCAAGGCCTATGTGCGTTGGCGTACGGACAATGAGATACCAACCACCTCCGGCCGAACTTCGACAGGCCGACGAGGAACGATAGCCGCCGCAACTTCCGCGGGCTCCTTCGCTTTCTCCTTCCCCTTACCGGCAGCGCCGCGAGGAGTCTTGGGAGCCATTCTCTCGAAGAAGGAGAAGTTAGGGTTTTGAAGAAGAAACTCTAAAGAAGCAGAGGCACAGAGAAGAAGAACTCTTTCTCTCTCCGACTCTTACCTATTTATAGGGCATGGTCGCACGCGTGAACAGATGACGTGTGATCTCAGCCGTCGCCTCGGGTTCTGTGCAAGGATAGCAGCAAATAAGACCAAAAGATCATCATTAATCTTTTCGGTTACCGAGGTACCATCATCATTAACTGAGAAGAGCATGCGCCCGAACAGGCATGCGCCCAAAAATCATGCGCCCTGACCTCCATGCTTCTTATTCAAAGTATTCCAAAACTTATTCAAAAGTTTTGAAAACTTTGAAGGGGGTCTTGTAGAAGCATGGAATTTCACAACCAGAAAGCCCATGCGCCAGACACTACATGCGCCAGAACTCAGACGAAGAACTTCACAGCAAAGTCAATAAGTATAGACATTTGAAGAAGGACTTTTTATTTATATATAAAAGTCTATTACATGTCTAGAAAAGGTTGTACAAAGGAGAATTTCCTAAGTCTACAGCCAGCGGCCACCATGCGCCCTCAGATAAGCGCAGCGGCCACCATGCGTCTCCAGATAGGCACAGCATCACTATGCGCCACCAGTGAGGCGCAGCAGATATCATGCGCCTCCATCCAGGCGCATCCCATCATCTCTTCAGCAGCTCAGTTATGTGCATCCCTTCAGCCAAATTCTTCCAGCCAGGCTCACCTGGCCGAGCAGAGCCCAGTTATGTGCCGCTCTTCCAACCAGGCTCGCCCGATAAATGCTTCGACACAAAGCATTTAACCCTCTGGCTGGAACCAAGGAAGAGAAGAGCACCGCAAATGCTGTGGCCAGGGGAGGCTTCGAAAGAGCCTCCAAAGCCGAAGGAAGACCGTGATCGAAACCGCGGCTAAAGGAGCAGCTTTCGACACGATCAAAGTGGGGAAACCCCACTTTGCAGGAAGAGAGAGCCTTGCACCGCCATTCCGATCTACGGCTCTTCCGGAATAACGGAGACGAGGCTCGAGCATCCCTATCTTTGGATGCAACAGGCACCTTCCGCCTGCCTCAGAAGCCCTCGACTCCGTCTTTTGGATGTAACAGTCACCTTCAAGTGTATCAAAGACAACACAGCGTCTCATCTTCACCCTCGGGAGCACTTCGTCAGCAGAATGCACCCGTATGTTCAAGTTCATATTGGAAGTACGTGAGGGAATGAGAAGCAAATCTTCTCTCCATGCTACTATTTATAGGCCGGGCAGATCAAACCCACGCGCCAAGTGGATGGCCCTCCGAATTCCGTGCAATGAATTTACATTAAATGGATGAACCGGACGCCTCGAATTCAGCCAAACGGCTATTTATAGCACTCGAAGAGCGAGACAGCCGCATCATTAAAAGATATGTCCGATGCGCCAGCCAGACAGCGCATCACACGGACGCGCCCTTCGGCATCAGGCGCATCACACAGACGCGCCCTACAGTACTCGGCGCATTATAGAGGGTGCGCCCCCACACATCTCCATACCGAGTGGAACGCCAACCGACGCGCCCACTCAGCTGTCCATCGAACGTCACCAACATTAAATGCTGAACTGACAGAGTTGGCAGCACGCCTCCCAAAGTCTGAACAGTTGACAGCTTTATTCAGAAAACGAAGCGTCGGCAACGTCAGCATCATCATGACTCTATTCCGACGGCTACTGCCACGTGGCCACCCGCATGCGCCTCTACGACCATGCGTCCACACCCGCATGCGCCTCTACGACCATGCGTCCACACCCGCATGCGCCTCTACGGCCATGCGTCCAAACCAGCATGCGCCTCAAAAGCCATGCGCCTCAGACCCTTCACTGATCCCTAAAGACAGAGAAGAGTCTCCGGTTGAAGTTTTGCATGCGCCTCAAAAGCCATGCGCCCCAGACTGATCTCTGATCCCGAAAGACAGAAGGAAAGTTGCCTGCATGCGCCTCAAAAGCCATGCGCCCCAAATGGTTTATAACTCCTAAAGGTTATGAGCCGCAGCCTCCTCCTGCGCCCAATCCAAGGCGCAGCCCACCAGATCACTCCTCTCCACCAAATCCGAGATCTTCGAACCATGAATCGACGACACGTGTCTTTTGACTCAACTCGTCCAAGATTTCAGCAACGGAAAGATCTTCCCCCCTGCTACGTGCCGGCTCACAACAGCAGTATGAAGAGTTCTCCCCCTCGATCAGGGCGCAGCATCCATGCGCCTCCATCAGCAACCTCCACGTGGCGTCCCCACACCGGCGCATCCTACATGCGCGCATGAGCAGCCAGCCTGCAAAACTATAAATAGAAGGATCATCCCCTTCACACACACACACAGAGACTCAGAACATAAGACTCACAGAGAATCCACAACAGAGAATCACCGGAGAGGCAGTTCTAGACACTCAACGTCTTCCTCCTCTCAGCAAGCTCCAGCACCCAGAGCAATCAACACCTTCAGAGAACCGATAACCGCCGTCAGCCGGTCAACGGAGTCAACGCATTACCACTCGCTCCATTGGCACTAAGGACCCAGCTTAAACAAAAGTGTACTCCTAGGACTACATCTAAGTCCTATATTGTATCACTGTTCTGTTTGTATTAAGATTTCAATCAAAACAATTTTAATGGCAAACAGTTTCATTAACTTTCAAACCTGAGATTTCCTCCTCTAGTATTGAACTGATTTTGTTTCCTGATTTAGATAAATACCTGAGATTAAGATATAAAACCTGAGTTGTTCTTCCCCTAAATACCTGAGATATACATTGTTACATTGATTCTCTTACAATTTCAGAAATCTGAGTTTTCTTATAATAGGTTTCAATGTCTTCTTTCTTTAACTAATATGAGTTGATTATTAAACTGATTTCCTTTTTATTTATTTCAATGTGTGTTAACTGTTAAAACCTGGAATTTTAACTGAGATGGAATGGTCTCCAGATTTGTTAAAAACCTGGGAATGAGTTGGACTGTGAAAGATCATTGTAAAACCTAAGACTAGTCATTTTAAATCTGAAATAAAATTGAAGCATTGTCCTTGATAACTGTTTTGGTTTATGTGGAACCTGGGAAGTTAGTCCCTGTTATTTCAGTCTTCATTACACCCCTTGTATTGATTCACAGGCAAGCCCTTTGCTTGACACACACCCACTTGTATTGGTGCACACACACACTAGTAGAGGTTGCCCCCTTTTCATATGTTATGCAATTACATTGAGTGTCATATATAGGATGCCTATATATGATTTTGTATATACATTAGATATATAAATACATGCCTTTCTATATATGTGTATGTGTAAATTAATGTATATGATATATAGGGTGTCTTGATATGTGTAGTGTGTACATGTGAAATGTTGTGTGGGTTGTGTTATGGTGTCATAGAGTAGGGAATGTTATAAGGCTATATAGTGTAGATAATAATGTTATGTTGTGGGTTATAGTGTGTTGGATAGATGTATCCTAAATAGGCTATTAGCCATGGTATGATCTAGAGGAGACTTGTTAGAACCTAGAGTAGGTTTGGTGAGACCTAGATTGACTATTGACTAGGTTTGACTTCTAGGGTTGACCAGAGTTGACCAAAAGTTGACTTTGGTCTAGATTTGACCTAGATTCATGTAGAACGCATTGTAGTGCATATTATTACCATTCTGGACTCGTTGTGACTTGTGTTGTTCTAATAGGAGCCAGACACCACTCCTCGGACAGTATTTTCATCTCGGACTTTCAGTTAGCAGGCGAGTACATTCTCTGATCTTTTCATACTTACCTGGATTATATTCTTGCTCTAGATTACTCTACATGATGCTGACACGTATCTTCACGGATTAGTACTATATGGATCCTTTCCTGAGATGTTATCCTTTACGGGTGCATCGGGTATTTCATGTTCATGTACTTTATCATGTGCATCAGGTACTCCTTGTACTCGTACTAGTTCATGTTTTTACATGTTCTCATGTGCTTTCACGTGCCTCATGTACTACTCATTACATGAGTTCACGTATCTTAGTTGTATTCATGTGCTTATAACGTAACTTGAATGGATCCTTGTGTACTGGTTGGGGCGGGGTGAGTAGAATTGGTTATGTGAACATTATCCCCAGTAGCTGTATAAATGTGCCTCTTTATTTGTATTCATGTGCCCCCAAGCCGTTTACATAACCATTATGCTCTAAATCACGTAGCCACTTACAGTCTCTACTATCATGTATTTACTTTCAGTTACAAAATATCTCCTGTTTACTCGTACTTTCTTTTCAGTACTTCCTGTATTTTACTCTATTGCATGATTTATACTCCTAACCTGCTATGAACTGTTTTGAGAGATATGTGCTCGTTCCCGTCCTGACTGGACCTGTTGAAAATTTTACAGTGAATGACGAGGCTCTGGTGTCTATCCCTCTTGGTGCAGCATTAGACATCACTAGTGACTTGGACCTGCTGGCAGTTGATGTTACTTCCTTTAGTTTAGGATTGCCTTACTATCTTGGATTACTGTACTAGACTTGAGATATTCTGAGTTGTATATTTTAGACACTTAGATTTCTGGATTGTATCTCTGTGATGTTACATTCCTAGATATTATCTATCTTTATCTTTCTATCTCATTCCTGTTCTATCCTAGATGTGGTTGAGTTATATTGTGCTATGTCACCCCCATTCGGGGAGTATAACTGTATATTACCCTTATCTGTTAGATGTTATGACCTAGGACAGCGTTCTACCACCGACATTGCGGCGTAGGCTGGACGTATCCACGTCTCGTGCCCTTACTCTAGGGTGCGGGTCGTGACAACAGCCATCAACTGCTTCCAAAGGAAGAAAGAATCTATCCAGAACTCCTTCAAGGGAAAAGACAAGCCAGAGGCTAACATGATTCTGAATGGGTCTTCCAGCTCCTTCAGGTCTGTAAGCTATCAAACTGTAGTAAACCTTTTTTTCCATTCTGACGATTGGTGGTTGGATTCTGGAGCTAATGTTCACATTTCATTTGATCGCTCCTGTTTTTCAACCTATCAGGAATCATGTAGAAGAGGTGTGACTCTAGGAGATGGCTCAACGACACAAGTTGTGGGAAGAGGAAGAATAAATCTGAAGATGACATCAGGAAAAATTCTACCTCTCCATGAAGTGCTTCATGTGCTGTTTGTCAGAAGGAATCTTGTTAGTGGATCCCTCCTTGTAGCCTCAGGATACAAAATTGTAATGGAGGCCAATAAAGTAGTTTTTTCTAAGAATGATCTGTTTATTGGAAAAGGATTTGTGAAAGATGGACTTTTTATTTTAAGTACTATGAATAAAAGTTCTAATCCTTCTTTTATTGCAAATGTTGAATCATCAAATATTTGGCATGGTAGACTAGGTCATGTGAACTTAGGATCTATTAAAAGGATGATGAACTTAGATCTTATCCCTAAGACTTCTATAGACGATGAACACAAATGTGAGATATGTGTTCAAGCCAAACATACTAGATTACCTTTCAAATCTGTCCATAGGGATTCTGAACTCCTAGAACTTATTCATAGTGATGTTTGTGATTCCAATAGGGTCTTGACCCGAGGCGGTAGGAAATACTTTGTTACTTTTATAGATGATCATTCAAAGTATTGCTACACCTACCTCCTTAAGACCAAAGATGAAGTTCTAGACAGATTCAAGGTCTATAAATCTGAAGCTGAGAATCAGTTGGATAGAAAGATTAAGATCCTTAGATCAGATCGTGGTGGAGAGTATACCTCAAATGAAATGTCCAACTTCTGTGAAGAGCACATAATTATTCATGAGGTAACTGCTCCTTATTCACCATAATCCAATGGAGTTGCTGAAAGGAAGAATCGTACTCTTTTAGATATGGTAAATGCCATGCTTCTCAGCTCAGGTACTCCTGACAATCTTTGGGGAGAAGCCTTATTGTCATCCTGTTATATTCTTAATTGGATATCCAGTAAGACTAATGATAAGACACCATATGAGTTATGGAAAGGTCGAACCCCTAGGATTAATTATCTTAAAGTTTGGGGATGTCTAGCTAAAGTAGGAATTCCTGAACCCAAAAAGAGGAAGATAGGACCTAAGACTATAGATGCTGTATTCATAGGATATGCCCTAGATAGCAATGCCAATAGATTTCTTGTAACCCATTCTGAAGTAAATAAAATCTTTAATAACACAATCATTGAAGCTAGAGATGCAGTTTACTTTGAGAATATTTTTTCCTTCAAGGATAGAAATCCTTCATCTTCCTCTAACCCTTCTCTTATTCCATCTACTAGTTCTCATGACCAAATGCCTAATTCTCAATTTGAACAAGTCATAGAACCTAGAAGGGGTAAAAGAGAAAGGATTGAAAAGAATTTAGGAGAAGGATTCTTCACTTTTTTGATAGAGGGTGATCCCTCAACTTATGAAGAAGCCATATCCTCTCCTGATGCACCTTTCTGGAAAGAAGCTATTAACAATGAGTACAACTCAATCATGGAGAACAATACTTGGTTTTTAGCAGATCTTTCTTTAGGCAGCAAACCAATAGGTTGTAAGTGGATTTTCAAAAAGAAACTTAGAGCCGATGGTACCATAGAAAAATATAAGGCTAGGCTAGTAGCCAAAGGATTCACCCAGAAGAAAGGATTAGATTATTTTGATACCTACTCTCCTGTAGCTAGAATATCTTCTATTAGAACCCTTCTAGCTTTAGCATCCATTCATGATATGCTGATCCATCAAATGGATGTAAAGACAACATTTCTAAATGGAGATTTAGAGGAAGAGATATATATGGAGCAATCTGAAGGTTTTATTGCTAAAGGTCAAGAAAAGAAGGTTTGTAGATTGGTAAAATCTCTTTATGGCCTAAAGCAAGCTCCCAAGCAATGACACAACAAATTTGACAAAGTCATTAAAGAATTTGGTTTTGTACCAAATGAATATGACAAATGTTTGTATTCTAAAAATACAAATGAAAGTTATGTTATTTTATGCTTGTATGTTGATGATATCCTTATTCTAGGATCTTCACTGGAACTGATAAATAACACTAAGAATTATTTATCTAACCAGTTTGATATGAAAGACTTAGGTGAGGCAAATCTGATCCTAGGAATGCAAGTGTCAAAAAGGAAAGAGGGCTATACTCTATCCTTAGCACATTCAATTGAGAAAATGCTAAGGAAGTTTGAGTATTTTGACAAGAAACCTGCCCTTACCCCTTATGACAGTAATGTTGTTCTCAAGAAGAATGAAGGATCACCTATAGAACAACATAGATATTCACAAATGATTGGGTCCCTTATGTACATAACAAATAGGACCAGACCTGATATTGCATTTGCTATTGGAAGACTAAGTAGATATACTAGTAACCCAAATCAGTCGCATTGGACTGTATTGGACAGAGTATTTAAATATCTTAAAGGTACTCTAGATTATAAACTTCATTATTCTAGACACCCTGATATCATAGAAGGTTACTCCGATGCAAATTGGGTAACTGATTCACATGATATGAAATCCACTACTGGATATGTTTTTACCCTAGCAGGAGCTGTAATCTCCTGGGGATCATGTAAACAAACTATTATAGCCAGAAGTACAATGGACTCTGAAATGATAGCTTTGGATACTACATGTACAGAGGCCGAATGGCTTAGAAATCTTGTTATGCATATACCTATTTTTGTTCATCCTATTCCTGCAATCTCTCTAAACTGTGATAATAAATCTATTATAGAACTACTAAAGCATGATTCTGTGAATGCTAAGATGAACAGGCACCTGCAGCTACGCTTCAAGTCAATAAAGAGCCTGTTGGGAAAATATGTGGTTCTTGACTATATAAAGTCAGAAAAGAACCTTGTATACCACTTGACGAAGGGTCTGTCTAGGACATTGATCCTAGAATCATCGAGGGGGATGGGGTTAAGCCCATAGTATAGTCACCAGCAGTGGCAACCCAACCGAGTCTGACTGGAGATCCCAAGAAGCCGGTTCAATGGGTAGAAACAAGTTGGACTAGGTGACTATTATGGAACACTGACCTTGAGATTAAATTCTCTTTAAAATAAAAGCCCAGGAGGCTGTACATGTGTACATTGATATCCCATCCCTATGGTGACAGTGTTCCTTTTGTGATATGGATAGGGTGAGTTTAAACTCTTAATAAGTCCAAGCATTATATGCAGGGTTGATTCCTATCACCAACCCTTAAGGAATTACCTATATGAGAGGTCGTGAGGGCCGCGACTATAGGACAGGGCGATCCTAGACAACTCTCATGAATGTGTAAAAGTGCGCATGGCCAACCAAACGCGCCACCCGATAGACCCAAGTACCTCTAGCGTACTATGTGTACTATTTTCCGAGTCTGGTTCAAGAAGACTGATTCAAGGCGTAGTCCATCAAGCTCTTCTTCAGACAAAGACAATAGTCACTACGTGAGATTCAAGACTGTAGTCCATCTCATTTATGCATAGTATACAACTGTCCAGAAATTCTCTTATTCTTGTCTCTCCTTCTTCGCTTCTATCATCTTGGAAGTTGACCTTTGGGGGGGGGGGATTGTTAGCTGAGCTGTGCAAAAGCTCAATTCCCATGCATTTGGATAGTCCCACATCGGAAAAGTTGATGGTCTTCACCATCTATATATTCCCTTTCCCCATCTTGCTTCATTAAACCATTGAGTGGGAGCCCCATGGGCCACACGCGCGCGCCGCCGCCGCCGTCCGGCCCGACTCGGCTCGGTTCGGTTCGGCGCACGTAACGGGTGCGGGCACGTGCCCACATCTGCGGGCGCCGAATGCCGATCCGATTCCTTCCCCGGGTTCGGGCTGAGATCCTAAAGATTTTTTGCTCCTTTCAAATATTTCTAACCGTTACAAATTTTTTTTATTCCGTAACGTTCACTGTTCATATTCAGCCCAGGTTCAATGAACCATGTGCTGAAAATTCTTTGTAACGTTCTAATTAAATCAGCTAATTAAAACTGAGTTTAATTCTCCTCTCCATTGCAAGTCTATAAAATGAGCTCTCCTTCTCATTCTCATGACATAGAAAATTTCCCTCTACAAAAACTCTCTCGAATTTCTCGTTGCTCTCGGAAGTCAGTTCTTCATTGTTGCTCTGGGCAGAGCTAAGTCGGGGTCATCCTCTCTAAGTCGTGTGCGGCAAAGAGATTCCGGTAGACCGGGGATTTTACCACTAGGAGCATTCGGATCCAGTCTACACATAGACCCGGACTATCTCTTAGGGCAGTGCTTCGTGCGCGACTTCCCTGAAGGCCGGTAACATTTAATTAAGTTTATTATTTTTGCAGTTTTAAAAAGTGAAGATTTGTGAAAAAATTCTAACAATTATATGGGCACAGCCAAAAGTGATCGGGACTATCCCATTGTGACAGTTCTGGAACTGTCCACTTTTTTGACAGCAGAAAAGTGGGCAGTCCTTGTTAGATCCTGGCAGTCCTTATTAGATACTGGACAGTCCAGTCTACAGACTGGACTGCCAGAAAAATTAAAAAAATAGTCTAGCCCCGATCACTTTTGGCTGTGCCCATATAATTAGCCTTAATGGAATGAGAACGTTAGGAACCTCTAGTTATATATGATCGTTACATAAAGTTTCCCAAAAACGGATTGAAAAAAACCCTCTTCCTGTGTATGTTGACGTTGAGTTTCTACCATAAATTAGATGTAGTGCATATACAAGAAAATAATCTTCCAAAAAGGATATTAAAATGTGCGTACCAATTTCTTCCATGCTATTTGGCTCCCAAAATATTTGGCCATTATATGATATATGACTTGGTTACTGACATGACAACTGACATGACAAAATTTAACATTAAAATTAATATTAAAATTAAAATTATTATTAAATTAACATGATAATTAACATTAAGATTAACCTTAACATTAAAATTAATCTTAACATTAAAATTAACATTAACATT
This sequence comes from Iris pallida, assembly GCA_029216955.1. Taxonomy (NCBI): domain Eukaryota; kingdom Viridiplantae; phylum Streptophyta; class Magnoliopsida; order Asparagales; family Iridaceae; genus Iris; species Iris pallida. Next base: position 6,155,493 of record JANAVB010040417.1, read on the forward strand.
AATATTAAAATTAAAATTAATCTTAACATTAACATTAACATTAATATTAACATTAACATTAATATTAGTATTAATATTAACATTAACATTAACATTAATACTAACATTAAAAAAATTTGGATAATTAATATTTTTGGTTAAAATTTGCCATGTCAGCTGCCATGTCAGATGCTACATAATGGAAGATGGCATCACCCAAATATTTTGGGAGCCAAATAGCATAATTGATTTCTTCCACACACAGTTACGAGAACGGATAGCATTGTACGTATTTGTAGGTAGGTTGGACGGGATGGAAATATAAGACATAAACTTCTTATATTGAAGCCGTAAAAAATTGATATAGTTGTGAAGAAAAGAGAATTATATTTCTTCATGTAACTTTAAATAATTTAAAGTTCAGTAGATTGATGCAAATATTGAACTAAGATACCTGATATGGGCTGAGGGAAAGGAAAATGCTAAGTCTACTACCAATTGCTTACAACCATCTTCCAACTTCTCTCACCCACTCCTTACCCTTGTTAGCAATTCGGCAAACAGAAAACATTCGGGACGGCAAACGTACGCATATAAATCGGCTCATTGCAAATAAAATAAGTTAAAAATTTCGGTCAAATATTCGAAAAATAGACATATTGAGGTTAAAAACTTCAGATTCTTAAATATGTTGTCAAATTTGGTTAATTAAACAAGTTTTTACCATATTTTTTGTGCCAAATGTTTCAATAATTTATATGGAACACATTTTAAAACTTCACACGTTTAAAATTTACATACTGATTCGAATCATTCAAAAGTACGCAAGTACTAATGTTTTCTGAAAAATATGAAAAAAATCGTGTATAATTCGATTTTTATTCAGGTAATTGCTAACAAAGCCCCTTACACATGGGTCCCACCGGGTCCCACCACCCCTCACACCCCCTGTTATATGGGTTCCATCCGACCCCACCACTTACTCCCCTCCTCCAATCGAAGTCCGTCACATAGCGGGTTGTAGGAAGAACTACAACAAATATGGCATATAATAGCATGTGCGGAACGCTATAAAAAGCCTTCTATAGCGTATTCTGTCCGCTATAATTGCCTCCGCTATAGTATGTGAACGCTATAACATTATAGCGTTCTTGAATGCTGGATGGATTATAGCGTTCGTGAATGCTGTAAAAAGTTTATAGCGTTCTTGAATACTGTAGATTGTTTATAGCGTTCGTGAATGCTGTAGATGGATTATAGCGTTCATGAATGTCGTAGATTGTTTGTAGCGTTCGTGAATGCTGTAGATGGATTATAGTGTTCATGAATGCCAACAGTTTTGGAAACGCTATTACATTTAGACGTTTTGAGTGCCATTACACTATTTCTGCAGATATCACATACAACTAACCATAGAAATTCATGCTGAATTGCCAACTTACATTTCGATCAATCAAGATACAGAAAAGGTTTGCCAAAACATGAATATTTTTCATTAAACAAGATATATAAAAAGTAGTTGTCATTAGAACATTCAAGATGTACAAAATGTAGTTGTCATTAAAGCATTCAAGATGTACAAAAAATAGTTGTACGCCTTGTAGGCCAAAATAAACTATTCTATTTCCATATAAAATGTCTCGATCGTCTCTTTCCTTCTAGCTATCCACAACCATCAAAAATTCACACGCTAACCGACACAAAATTGAGAAGAAAACACATTATTATATAAAAAAAATAAGTTCACACATGATCATGTATCCTGCAGATATCACGCAATACTAATGATAACTCAAAACGCATGGTTGAAGACTGTCTAGAGAAATTGAAAGTTAAGCTAAACCTTCCGCAGGAAAGTTCTAAAGAAACCAATCTTAAGAAAGTCCAACAAACTACAAATTAACTTTAAAGTAAACACAAAATTAGGACACAAGAGGGCATCACTTGGTTCAACAATAAGAGTTAAAACATTGCATCATAGAGCATGAAGACTTTTGTATTAGAAGCAGCCTCCCCAGCAAAATAGGGTAAGACTATGCACATCTTAACCCTCCTCAAACCCTCAATTAGAAGATGATGCAATATATTTTTCTCCAATATGCATGAATGGGTAGGTTCAACATCATGAAGATCTAAAGATAGGATTGGTTCATTATCCCACCTGAGCGAGACGAATTGATTGCGTAGAAAGGGATTCAGATTATTAGACTAACCGATTGGTTCATGTTGCTGCTAAAAGTGAAATCAACAAATCAATTTAATTTATAAATTTGAAGAGGAGATGAGTTCAAAAATTATATGTGTGTATAAAATTAACTAGAAATTGACCTGTTAGTTTGCAGGAGTAAGATCCCATGAAAGTCAAATGCTTTGTTTATGCAATTGCTATCGCTGTAACATCAATATAGCCTCCTAAGCACAAGCCTAAATTAGGAAAGATTTGAGCAAATATGAGAAGATATCTTATGAAAGTGGAAGCCTACTTGAATAATGCAAATGGCTCCTTTAGGATAGAACTGCCAAAGTTTTGATACCAAAACATGTCACAAGGCTCTGTTGGCCGTGAGGTACTACACCATAAGTAATATGATGTGCAAAAGGCCACAGTTTCCACTCGGCCTATCAAGCAAAAATCAAAGTCATTAACACCAAAATGCTCACATACATGAATAGGGTTAACAGTTGATAAGTGAAAATATAATGATGTATTGATATTGTCAAGCAAATATCAAAGTCATTAACACCAAAATGCTCACAAAGTTTTGGTCGAACAACACTTTAGCAGGAACCACCCACCAGTCCTGGGAAGGGAATAGAGCCTGCAAAGTCAACGTACTACTGTTTCAGCCTCCCATACAACAAAAAGAAATTGCAATGTCACAATAGCTACATGATTGTAAAGTGTTCCAAAAAGCAATCACCTCTCAGAAATAGTAGTAGTGAGAAAGAGACCCATTAAGAGTGAACCCAACAAGACCACCCAGAGCAGTCCTTCCAAGTAATTGTCAGATTTCTCTTCGACAATAAATTATTCCAAGTAATTGTCGGGTTTCTCTTCGAAAATAACTCGTCACAAAGATAAGGGACATGATAGTATATATTAACACACTCATGAAATTGCAAGGATACAGCTAAATTGCAAGCAAACTACTTGATTATTTATAATTGCAAGGACAAATTACATATTGACATATCTAATTCAGTCCATTGCCATCAATATATAAAAGGAATATCCTTCGAAACAGCTCACTAATTTGAACAGACAATTAGAAATTTCAGCCAGGAGTAAAAATAATACTAAAGATGAAAAATACAAGAAATTTATTTGCCCCACGTAGGACGATTTAGCCCACAATTCAATTTTCCAACATGTCTATTCGTTCAACAAACAAACAAGAAAAATGTCGCACTCTATTTGAGAACATACATAGTATTTTAATTTCCCCAAATAATTAATATTTATAGCCTCAGTTTTATTCGAATAAGAAGTTCTACTTGCGCTTATCTTCTCTTGTCCCATTGGCCATAATAAATTCCATATATCAAATCAAATGAAAGATGAGGTGATGAAAGCATGCTTTAAAAGTACAAAATTATGAATATACATGGAATCTCAAACACTTATGCACAAGTCCAGTACCCATGTTCAACATGTGTTGGGTATAAAACAGCTTCAGCAGGGTGTTAAGACAATCTGGAACAGGACATAACATGCAAAAAATGCCCAACTATAATCCTGGACACAGTATTTAGTCTCCTTACACAAATGAGACATGACCTAATACCTATAGGTAACTACTTCACCAAATCACATAGCTTATTTATAAATATCATCATACAAATAACTATTTCCATGTTTCTAATCCATTTACAAAAACATTATCTATTATTCAATGAGCTACCAAACGATATAACTAACAAATATTAAGGAGATGAGTTGTTGTTACTGACTCTTTGGAGAATTTGGTCGAATAGTTGGTCTGCGGATGTCTGGAGTTGGAGGAGGGATTGGATACGCTAATACATTAGAGGAAAAAAATCAGTAACATTCATAAAAAATACTTCCAACTTGTATAGGACCTTTTTTAGAAACTTGTATATGACCGGTGGTGGCAAGGCGCTGGTTCCGCTCCCAAAGGAGACCGTCTGATGCCATCTTTATCTCCTTCGTGTCCTTCTCCCGCTCGACGCCAACTTGTATACGACCTTCAGAGGAGCCGAGGTTCCTAGTGGAGGACTTGAGGAAGTGGTGGAGGCGCTCGACGCCATCTTTATCTCCTTCGTGTCCTTCTCCCGCTCCATCTTCCGTGCTTCTTCCATTGTTGGAAGTGGAAAAAAATAGGTTAGGGTTTTGCAATCGGATGGTGGTAGGAATAGATCCAAGGGGAGAGGGGAAGAGAAAGCGCATGAGGCAGAGGAAAGGAGGAGAGAGAGAGGGGAGGGGGAGATCTCAGGGCTTGAAATTGGAAATAGAAATTTTTAGGAGGGAGTTTTTGATGGTCGCTGAAAAATCGAGAGGAAAATGAAAAAATGATCGGCTGAGCCTTTGACGGAAGTCCATTTTTATACAAACATATGATGGAAAAATGTTATAGATTGTACAACGTTCAGGAAACGCTATAGATAGATATTTTTATAGCACTGCAGAAAGAACGCTATTATTGATAACATTCTATAGCGGGGACACTTGAACGCTATAGAAAAACTGCTATTGTAGGCTCTATTTCTTGTAGTGAATTAAGGTTGTAAGCATTGGTTGTAGGCATAGCAAAGCTCTAGGGGAAATGCTATGCTTACAACCAATTTTGGTTGTAAGCTTTACAATCGTCTACGTGGCATCCATTGATTGGAGGAGAGGGGGGACCGAGTGAGACCGGGTGGGACCATGTTAGCAGGGTGTGGGTGTGGGTGTGGGTTGTAAGAAAGTTGTAAATATTTGGTAGTAAACTTTAGGGGTGCAACTCGGGTAGGTTGAGTCGGACTTGAGGTCAACCCGAGCCCAACCCGATGAATCATAAGCCTAGTCCGAGCCCAAGCCCGGCCCGACCTCGGATTCAACATATGAAGCCCAGGACCAAGCCCGGAGGATTGGATTTGGCTCGGGTTGAACTCGGGTTGGGTCGGGTCCATCGAATTTATCGGGCTCTAATATACTAAGTTACTAACTGAAACAATTTTAAACAAAGTAATATTAAACACATAATTAAATAGCAATCAAGTCTTGATCATTACAAAATACAAACTAAAATAAGATTTAGGATAAGGAGTTGAAGAGTTTGGGTGAAAAAGTTTATATATATATATATATATATATATATATATATATATATATATATATATATATATATATATATATATATATATATATATCGGGTTTCGGGTTTCGGGTTTTTCGGATAACCCTGCATATGAACCCGAGCCCAACCCAATTTATGATCGAGTTCAAATATTTGAACCCAAACCCGAGCCCGAACCCGAATATCTTCAACCCTAACCCAACCCATTAACGGGTTTACCCGATCGGGCTCGGGTTTAGCCCGCCCAAGTTGCACCCCTAGTAAACTTAGCATTTTCCTATGGGCTGGGCCTGGGCAAGGGGGTAGGCCCAGCCCAATACCTCCTTATTTCATTGAATATTTGAAAAGGGCAAATTATCTGCTATGGGCTGGGCCTGGGGCAGGGGTGGGCCCAGCCCAATACATCCTAATTTTCATTTTGGTTTCTTCCAACCAAAGAAAAAGAAAAAAAGTCTCCAGAGAGAGAGAGAGAGAGAGAGGGAGGGAGAATGGAGGAGGAGAGGAAGAAGTTGTACGGTTGGGGAGCTGCGGTCGTGATATTCGTGGTGCTGATGGTCGTCACTCCGGCCATACCCCAGTCTCAGGAGTACCACGACTTCGCCGACCACCGCTGTCTCTTCCTCGGTAATAAAACCCTAATTTTACAAAAAACCCTAATTTTCTAGGGCTTCTGGTGCTCCGTAACATGTTTCCATGTGGGTCTAGTTTGGTCGCCGATTGTTTGTATGTTTCGATGCCACGACTTGCTAGGCATAAAACGTTCTTTATATTGGATGCCTTATGGAAAAATTAGGAATAAAGTAGAGATGCACATATAGCGTTCTTTATATTGGATGCCTTATGCTATTCTCCCTAGGGAGGTTATATGCGGTTGATTTCGGAGAAGAAACAAGTATCTGCTAGTTGTACTGGAGCTGGTAAGGATTTTCGTGATGGACTTGCTACATTTGTCTGCTTGGACAAGTTATATGTTGCACATGACATGTTTGCAGTGCATATGCAAGAAAACAATCGTCTCAAATGACTTACCATTAGTTAGATGTAGTGCATATGCAAGAAAACAATCGTCTAAAATGATATTAAAATGTGTGTACCAATAGCATTGTACTTGTAGGTAGATATGACGGGATGGAAATACAGACATAAACTTCATGTATTGAAGCCGTAAAAAATGATATAGTTATGCATAATCCAAATTTTCTTTAAAGAAAGTGAAGAGAATTATATTTCGTCATGAAACTCTAAATAATTTAAAGTTCAGTAGATTTGTGCAAATATTGAAGACATTTGGATTCTAGTTGGACCAACTTTGAATGTGGACCTCCAAGCGGGTTGCGTAAGATTTGGACCCAACATAAGCACAAAGGACTATTTATATTGGGACGAACTAAATAATAAATAATATTGCCGATGAATAGAATCACGTCTACTAAGACAATCAAACCAACTCTTGCACACAGTTTGCGATGGTTCAATATATTTTCTTCTTGTTACTCCTTTCTCACTGTGCTTGCGCTCCCTAAGGGTCTGCTTGGCAATTATGGGGGGTAATGATTATGAAATGTTTTTAGAGTAGCAAGGCATGGAGAAGTCTTTTCTCGTGGTGGCCAAGGCATGGAGAAGTCTTTTAATGTGAGAGCTTTACAAGGAATCACGTCTACCAGTTATTTCTTAGTTAAAGGAACTTTCATATGTCTCCTGTTAATGCAAGGCTCGAGGGAGACGGGTAGGTTGAGGCTTGAAGAATATAAGCAACGTAGTTCCCGTTTGAAGGAGAGACCATGTAAAAAATCGAATCTGGATCCTCCATGATGCAAAAGCAAAGTAACATCAGTATTATCTAGAATTATACCCAACTAAACGCTTCAATTAAGAATGAGAAAATGACCTTGGAAGGTGAGGCAGCCTATTTTCTGTTATATGCCAATGCAATGCCGTTAAGCCATGAGCCTTTTTTTCTTCCTTAGTCCTAGGCACTTACTTTCCTTACTTATCCCTATTTTGATATCATCATCATCCAAGCCTACGAAAAATAACATACTTTGCTTATCCCTATTTTTGATGTCAACATTCTTGTAGATTTGTTGGTCCTAGCCAGGCTCTTAGTTTACTTGCTTATCCCTATATTTGATATCATGTCAAGCCTTTTCCCCTCAGAATGAGGATCTGTCTGATATAGAGAATAAGCAAGCTCCATCAAGAATTTGACAAAGTTTTTATGACTGTATGTCGACTTGATGTCAACCCCATGGTTTAAAGTATCGACCAATACCGATAATGTGAACCTTGGTACTTCAACCCTCTACGTTGCTGCCAAATTCCTATCCAAGATAACTATGAGCATGAGAGGGTCGTGTCATAAAACATAGGTGGCCAATTGGCATTTATGTGTACCTACATTTTGAATATATATCTATTTTAAACTCATGCATCCAAGGAGCACATATTTTTTATATTATAAGTAAAAAAAAAATAAAGCAACGTATTATGAAACATACAAGAGGACATATTGTGTTGTTTAAATGACCTTTTTTGTTTACCATTTTGATGGTTTACTTTGATTTTCTAGATTTGAAACAAATTGAACCAAAAAAGCTAGATAAGCTTGGAATGACAGGCCATACTTCACATGTAAATCATCCGTATGTCAACAGGTGAGGCATGTGCATGTTGAAACCTTACACTAATAGAAACTCACTTGCTGATACAGTTAGTTTGGTCAACTTAGGCTATTTAGTGGCTACGACATACTTGGATATCTTGTATATAAATCATAGTATCATACTTTGCAGTATCGGCCGCTACCGATTCGATACGACCGATACTGATACAGTTTGGCATGTCCCGATCCGACACTTGACCGAGACCAACACTTGGGTTCTCTTTTTCGGTCAATCGGTTGTAAAAGCATGTAAAAGAAGAAAGCTTATCTACTGCAGGTAAACCAATCGAAAATGGTAACTATTATTTCGTTCAATTCCAAAATTACTAAGAAACAACACAAGAAATACTCAAAATTATGCCCTAAATGTATAAAATATTTGTTCGGAAATTTTAATAATTGATTGCTTTTTGGTATCAAAAAATTCGATACTCCAATATGAAACCGCCACTATTGCCGATACCCTCGATCCCGGTACTCATAAGAAGGGCCCGGTTCCGATACCGGTACTGCGAACCTTGGTAAAAAAACAAATAAATCATAAGAAAATATTGAATTTTTGTTCTTTCTCTAGTAATTTTTTATGTCTCTGTGTGCTCCTTGGTTGCATCAACTTAAATTGAATAACATTGAGCAATTAAAAGAGGTTATATACATGTCAAGTGTCAACTATTCTTCTTGGTTTGGCCTAGCAAAGGCCATCTCTTGATGATAGTTGGCTTGGTACTCTGGCAACTTCACATAATTGGGAGTTTGGTTTTTTGGGGAAGGAAGAAGAAAAGTTGACACATAAATCATCCTGTCATTCTAGAGAACCATATATGAGATTTTTTTTTTTTACCTCATATGGCTCCTTATTCAATTCTTTCAAAGTAATTGGATCATTTTTTTCGTTCTAGAATCCCCTCCCTCCTTCCAAATCCAATTTGCTCCGAAGAGAAACTAATATCACTTCATTCACGTTTTCTTGTTCCATTTAAGAACTTTTCATTTATGATCAAAGGAGAAGATTATTCTTTTTGCAAACATGTGGATCAAATCATGATATTGAACAAAAGATCTTTCTCGATTAATCCCTTTTTTTTCTTGCTCCTCGTTCTTGAGAATCAGAAACATCAATTTCGAGTTTTGTTCATTTGGAATCTGGGCTCTTTCATCTTCTACTCTTTTCTCGTCTTTTGTACCAATTGTTCAAGAGGTAGCAACACGTTGACCTAAATAAAAAGCTTCTTCAGCTTACTATCTGTGGATCTGCCTTGACTCAACAGCCTACTCATTATGATGGGAGAGGCTTAGATGTCGAATATTGTGAAAGTGGAAGACTGGTTAGAGGCTTATGGTGCCATGTGGCTTTAGCAGTTTTCCTGCTCAGCTATATTTGTGATCCCTAAGCCTACTGCGTTGACATCATGCAATTTGAAGATCCAAATATTTCTGTTTTTTAGATGTTGTTTTCTAATGCTTCCATTTTGTTATATGAAAGTATTATATTCACCAGCTATTATACTGAATATGTTTGTTTACCCATTATTTATGCAGGGATACCTAATACGTTAAATGTGATATCAAACTTTCCTTTTCTAGTAGTGGGCATTGTGGGCCTCATCCTTTGTTATCATGGAAATTACTTTAGGTTAAGGTAAAAATGCAATGCCAGTTTCTAGCACTCCGTTTTCCTCGAAAAGATTTTAGTTCGTTTTGAGTAGTGTTATTTGTCGCAGCTTGCAGGGTGAATTATGGGGTTGGTCAATTTTCTATCTTGGTGTGGCTGCCGTTGCTTTTGGTTCCTCCTATTACCATTTGAAGCCGAATGATGCTCGACTTGTTTGGGATCGGTTACCTGTAAGATCCTAATTATGATTGACACAATCACGCAGCATACATCTTTGATACTATTTGTTGGAGGCTTGTAATTTGTTAATTATGAAGCTACCCTTTCTTTGTTCATATAACATATGCATAAAAGTTGTAGACTGGAAAAACTGTTTTGAAGTAATATCTTTACTTTTTGAATGTAGATGACTATTGCATTCACATCAATCATGGCAATCTTCATCATTGAGAGGATTGATGAGAAGACAGGAACCACATCTATTATTCCTCTTGTTGTGGCTGGCATATTGAGCATTTTATATTGGAGGCAAGCATACCAGTTTCTATATTTTTGTATTCCATATTCTTAACCTCTGTGTTCAGACAGTGTCAAACATATTGATCATATTCACCAGGATCTAACTTGTAAAGCATATTTGCAGCTTCTTTGATGATCTACGTCCATATGCACTTGTCCAGTTTGTTCCTTGCATTGTCATCCCGTTGATGGCAATATTAATGCCTCCAATGTATACGCACTCTTCTTACTGGCTGTGGGCTGCAGGTTAGGGTTACGACGCTGATTGAAATCATGTTGTACTTGTTCTCATGTTAAACTTTTAGGTATTTGTGCATTTTGCAGCAGTTATTTCTTGGTTATTCGAACTAAGTGTGATTTTCTTAATGAACAATGGTAATAGAGGAAATTGGAGGAGCAGAAACCGTGATATACTTAGTGCTTTAGGAGTCACCTGGAAACTAAACTATCGTTGAATCAGTTTAAATGAGTAGTCATTATATTTCCTAATGATCATAATGAGTATTTCTGAATCTATGATATGGAGCTTAAAGCTGAAAAACTAAAATATTTGTTAACATCGACAACTTTGACTAGCAATTAGATATTACTCTCAATACACGGTTCTTGGAGGGTGCAAGTAGTTCGAGATTCAAATAACAAGTATAACCTACTAAGATTTTGCTCGAATTTCCATACACTTGTAATTAGTATATGATAAGTTACTGTTCTAAAAATCGGCCTAGGCGTCCACCTAGAACCCCCCCCCCCCCCCCTCCCCCCCCCCCCCCCCCCCCCCTTTTCCCCTTTCGAATGCATGTTTTGGGTTCTATGGACCTTTTCTGCTAGGCTTTTTTGGGGTTTCTTATTATTTTTGTACGGCGGGCAGGCGGCCGCCTAGGTGGGCTAGGCGCCCGCTGCCCGCCCGACTAGTGCCTTTTACAACCTTGTGATAAGTACATTAGTAGTTTAGCTTATGAATCATGTGGCATGCTCTTACAAGAAATGAAACCATTTTCCCGTGATACCATTTTTGCCATTGACTTTTGGTCTACAAGTTATAAAAAGCTAGTGCTTCACCTATCTAATACTAGCTATACAACGTTATTTAATCCTTTGTGCAATGTCTTTGAGATCCACAGGTACAGCATGATTAACAAAAAATTCTGTTCAGATCTGGCAAGCATTCTCTCCTTTATGTAGCAACCAGCATATTCCGCCCTCAAATGATTTTGACTGCCCCTCCGAATTTATCACCTTGCCTCTAGTTGGCGCATTTGCAGTCCCCGTTGCACATGTCGATATCATCTAACCTTTTTCCCGTCAGTTCATCCTCAATGAAGCTACCTCCAATTTCCTACTAGCTCATTTTTGGTTTATTCTCTCTTTTAACATTTTGCCGATTTTTCTTCTTAGCATTCTCAATTTTTGCACATTCATTTTTCAGGCATGTTTCATGATTGTCCAACATTGGACCCAAAGCATTCTTGTTTCTAACTGTATAAAACTTATTTCCTGAACTTCATAGGTATTCTCAGGTCATGTCTCTCTCTACAAGGACCTATCCTCTTTAACCATCCCAAACTAACTTTGTGAACAATATTTGCCTTCATATAAGCAACGGACTCAAAAGAAATTATAGTGATAACTTGTAGGTACTTGGCCTAATTCTGCTACAAGTTCTCTAGATTTTTAGTTTTTCCTCTCTCCATATTTCCTTGTTAAAATATCATTGTTCGATACAATTTCACTAGCATACATGTCAGTTTAGATATTATCTTGATTGTGCATCGTAAGTTTATCTTTAGCTTCTTCAAAGAGTTCTGGATGCGGATATTTCATGTCAGCCATAGTGATAGGAAATGCATTTTGTGTCTCCAGTATTTTTCCTCTAATCAGTTACTACTACGTCATACATCTCCTTATGGTTACTCACACTTTACCATTTTCCTGATGATCCTATAATCCTAATCGCATGTCATTTTCCTAATGATCCTATAATCCTAAATCTTCTCTTGTTAATTATCCGTTCAGGGTAACCATATGTGAGCTTACAGTTTCCTCTGATATAGTTTACATTATTCTCCTATATTATAGGCTAATTTAAACTTAAAGACCCTGAACTATGCAGTTTTGCAAATTAATATCCTTGTACTATTTTGATGGACACTTAATTACCCTGAACTTTTGTTTTGAACTTAAATACCCTAAACTATCATAATTTTGCAGTTGGAGGCTAACTGTAAGTGTCAAAAGACAAGTTTACCCTTATATACAAATCCTGATTTTATCTTCTTCCCTAATTGAAGCCCTAATTTTAGCATATTTTACCCTTTTGCAAAACCCTATTTCTAACCCTAACTTTCTTTAATTTTACCTCCTCCTTCCTAACAACCTAACCATGAGCTCCTCCTCTCCCCATGTTGGATCACCCCTCCCGCACTTTCTCGACTGTCGACATGTGAGAGAGCGCAGGCCGGTGTAGGGGGCGAGGAGGAGGCCATATGGTTAGGGTTAGTTATAAGTGTCATGGGAAACTAACATAGGGTAGTTCAAAAGTGGTGATAGTTCGGGTATACAAGTGCCTATAAAAAGACTCGGGGTATTTAAGTGCAAGTATAGTTCAGGGCGTGTAAGTGTCATTTAGCCTTATATTATAACTAGTAGAATAAACTTAGGCTTGATGCTAAAGGAATTGTAAATTACGGCCTGCAAATGTGCCACAAGTTCCAGTTTAGGCAGAATGTGCCTGGTGAACAGCCTTTTACTAACATGTATGTGGCTTTGCACATTGGATGCTATCTAAGACAGTTTGGCAGTACATGCTTTTGGAGCTCTCCTGTCTTATACATGGTAATCTTCGACTAACATGACACGGGACCATCACTTATTCCATCTTTGAAACATCTTTTTCAGTTTGTTTCTTTTTTATTTTTTTATTAGTTGTTCACTACCTTCAGGCGTTTGGATTTGATAACTTCAATATGAGAAAACATGGTGGATGCTACCTAGTTAAGTCAGAGAGTATATTGGTCCCACCTTTTAGTTCAAATCAGGGCATTATTTTGATGGTTATGTTCCCTATATCTAGTAAAATTCTAGGTTAGTGTCTTCGCTTTATCTTGTTACAAATATGATGACCTCATTCAGGAGGACTGATTTATAGTAATGTCTTTTTTTTCAAAGTCTCTCTTTTTGGACATGTTTTTTTATTCTATTCTATTCTAGTAAGGTTGATCACAATATCTATTGTGTGTAATTTCGTTACATTCTTCTTGGTTTTGGATGAATATTTTGTGCTTCTTTGAAAAAATAATCATGAAAGTTGGATTTTGTGATCACAGCTTTTTATCTCATAGCTAAAGTGGAAGAGGCTGAGGATAAAGTGATATATAAGTGGACACATCATGTTGTCAGTGGGCATACCCTTAAGCATCTGTGTGCTGCAATGGTTCCTGTTTTCTTGACAATCATGCTTGCAAAGAGGAGTATCGAACCCGAGAGGTGCTTTTCTTTCGTCAATCTAGTTCAGATTTCATTTTCTGCATAAACCATACTTGCTACTAAAAAAGAATGTAGACAAACGAGTTTTTTTGGTAAAATCTGATAAGGTTCATTTTCATCAAAGTGAGCTCCCCTAAACACAATGAGCAGTTACCGGGTACCATCAGTCTGAGCAAGAAATAAGTTAACTATGTCTAGTCTTGTGATTGCGCCTCGTCCTTGTGAATGTTGTGCTTCTTATCTTATGTTCTGTTTCTCTTACGCCTATCAATTTGTGTTTTGATTCCTCATTGGGTCCTCTGCTGCAAATGTTTATTGTTTTCAGATGCTTTCATCTCTAAAATTAATTTTATCTGATGCAGGAAGAGTTTGTTTCAAGCATGGCGAATTTACTGGATAGAGGTGAAAGAAAGTCGAGGCAAAACCGAGAGCTTAAACTGTGAGTACTCTGTTGTTACAACCAGCGAGTAGCTGTGAAGTAATCTGTCAGAGTGCCACTTTTGGAGTTCTTTCTTACCGAACAATGATGACCAACTTGGAGTCGTCTTTCAGATTGTAATGCACCCTCGTAGCTAACCGTTAACAACAACAACAACAAAAATCCAGACGAATAAGGCAAATATGTTAAGTGAAGTTTTTGTTGTAAATAATATGAATTTAATCTTTTGGATTATTGTATACAGGTGTGGAGGGAAGTAAATTATGTTCCAATTTCATCTGATGACTAATTAATTGTGTTTACTATATCTGCAGTCCTTGTATATCTAGTCCTTGTATATCTGTCATGACATCCTCGAGATGGTAAAATGCTTACCGTTGCAATGATCGATGTGATTTAACATACTGAATTTGTTTGATGAAAAAATTTCAATCAGCAAGCTTGGGACAAGTTCAATTGGCGGTGCCGAAAACCGTCCTAAATGAACCAAAATAAGCAATCCGAAATGAACCATAATAAGCTATTTGGTTGTGTTTCTCATGTCACATTCGGTTAACAATTGGTTTTCCGGGTCGGATTTCAGTTTTGGGCTTTGATCACCAATTCTGAGCGAAAAACCGGATTAAGATTAATATATGCCTTCAACCCCACTTGTGTGTCATTTTATTTAATTTTCATATTACATAATTGTAACTTATTTGTTGTTGTATTGTATAAATATGTTATTCTGTTAATTTATAGTTAATAGTTGTTTTATCAGTTGTCGCTTGATTGATATAAAAAAATTGTGTTGTTAAAATATTTTAGTCCGATCCATTACTTAATGGGTCTAGCAAAAATATATTAGTTGTCGCTTGCTGCAATGTCAATTGAAGGAGTAATGTACATATATGCAGAACAGCAACAACTATCAATCTACAAAACTGCTGCTTCATCTCAAAGAACTTTGCCAAATGAGGAATGTTAGGATCGGTATGTGCAGATGGGGAGTTAAAATCGGCTACTTGTCTTGGTTAGTGAAAGGCAACTTCTTGGAGTCACACTCGAGAGAGTCCCTTCATAGCCTGTACCTGATATCCGATCATAAAAATCGGCTACTTGTCTTGGTTAGTGAAAGGCCAACTTTATGATATCCGATCATAAAAATTGTCATTGGAACTTTCTTGTACTCCATAGCCGACCTCATTAACATGGGAGGATGCTTCGTTGATGATGATAATGACATACCATGGTATGGGCATTGGATCCGGCCCTCATTCACGGATCCGAGATGGAGAGGGCAAGCTCTGTGGGCACATGTATTCTGAACGCAGCCCGGCTTCCCATCCTTCCCGCGGAATATCACCAACAGGAATCTGGAAGCAGGTTAGAGAAGAGTTTCAGATACAATTAAAACACTTCTTCACAATGTATCGGTACAACATTTTTTTTTACCCACCATTGTATCATCTTTCAGATCATTAGAGAACGCGACTGGGTACCAAAAGTTCTTCAAGTTCGGATGATATGGCTTCACAGGACCGGACACATTCAGACTTCTTCGACGAGGTTTGATTTCTACAGTATCTGTAGATGCACAGCCGGCACTAGGTTCACCTGAGCTTCTCTCGGCTAGTAGTCTTTCGTTTACCAAGCTCTCCATGTATGCTAACTTGTCCAACGCAGTGGATATTCTAGCTTCTGATATATGAACCTATTGAATTTAATTTATTAGTCAGGTTGAGTAGAAAAGAGAGATTATGATGCTTGGATAATTGTAATCAAAGAAAGCATAGATGTTCTAAAAGAGGAACAATTATATAAACCTCTTTGTGGGCATCTGCTAGTTGTTCTTGCAGGGAAGCAAGCTCTTTCTTCATGGTTCCAATTGATTTAAACTCTCGTACTATAGGGTTGAGGACCTCCACCACCTACAATGAGAGAATGATTTAGTGTTATGGATAGTTTCATCACAGAAATAATGTTTTGAAGATTTTGCATGTACATGTGTTCTGACTATTCTAGTAGTTCTTTAAAACATTGGAATCAACCTTCTCCCTGCAGAGCATGGTTGTCATTATTGTACGATACACGATACTTATCGTATTTCAAGGTTTTCGATACGTTTCGGACAATCATATTGAATTTGACATGTATTTTCTGATATAATTGGTATATCGTGACGTATCATATATTTTTCGTGTATCGTCGGATACATAAGTTCATCCTTCAATTCTGCTATTACAATTACGAAAAGGAAAAAAAATGAAGCTTTTAAAGACATCTTTCTATTGATCTTGATGCGCTTAACACTAATTTTTAGTGATGTGGATGTTAGGATTTTGATGGACATCTTTTATAAATGTTTAAGTTTTTTTTCTTTTTCTTTTTGAAGTATTGCAAATGACAATGACTAGTAGTGTCCTTCCAACTTTAAGGGTTAATGTTTGAATTATCATGTACATCATTTGCATATAGGTCATTTTAAGTTAACTACCCCTATGTTTTCATACTTATTACACTAACCACCCCTACTTTGAAACTAATTACACGGACCATCCCTATGTTTTATATTTTCTATAGAAAGTTATAACACTAACTGCCCCTATGCTTATTTTTTTTTATATAATCCATGTAATTATATTCAAAATAGAAGTAGTTCCTGTAATACCCATGAAGCATAGGGAATTTATATGGTTTATATATATATATATATATATATATATATATATATATATATATATATATATATATATATATATATATATATATATATATACATATATCACACACATATATATATACAAAAAAAAAAAATATACATATATATATATATATATATATATATATATATATATATATATATATATATATATATATATATATATATATATATATATATATTGTAGAAAATAATGGTTGAATGATTTTATTGATGGACTACTTCACTACTTATAGGGAGTCTAGCTCCTCTACATACTACATATTCCGATGTGGGACTAAAAGTCCCTTACTGATTCTCAACACTCCCCCTCAAGATGGGCGATAGATATTGATCATCCCCATCTTGTTACATAGCTTCGACAGACTTAATGAACTAAGACCCTTAGTCAGACAGTCTGCAACTTGTTCTTTTGAGCGGACATGGTCAATCTTCAGTATCCCTTGTTCCAGCTTCTCCTTGATGAAGAATCGATCAATCTCGATGTGCTTCGTTCTGTCGTGCTGAACTGGATTGTTAGCTATACTTATTGTAGCTTGACTATCGCTCAGAAGACGCAATGGTGCTCCCTTATCCAGCTGCAACTCTGTCAGCAATGCTTTCACCCACAGCAACTCTGACACTCCCAGAGCCATTGCTCTGTATTCTGCTTCAGCTGTCGACCGTGCTACCACTGACTGTTTCTTGCTTCTCCATGAGACCAGATTTCCTCCTACAAAAACACAGTATCCCGTGGTAGATCTTCTGTCGTCTATGCAGCTCGTCCAGTCTGCATCACAGTATCCCTCAACTTTTATGCGTCCATTCTTCTTGAACCATAGTCCCTTTCCCGGCGTTCCTTTCAGATATCTCAAGATCTGAAATACTGCTTCCATATGACCCTTTCTTGGATCATGCATGTAGCGACTCACTACACTTACCGCAAATGAGATATCAGGGCGAGTGTGCCCCAGATAAATCAATCTCCCTACAAGTCATTGATATCTTTCACGATCAACTGGCTCTCCTGCTTCTGCTCCCAACTTGCACTTCTGGTCAATTGGAGTGACTGCTGCTTTGCATCCCAGCATCCCTGTCTCCTTCAGTAGATCTAGTATATATTTTCTTTGTGATAGAACAATTCCCTGTTCGCCTTCACACACTTCGATACCTAGAAAGTATCCCATCGCCCCTAAATCCTTCACCTCAAACTCCTTCGCGAGTTTTGACTTCAGCTTAGCGATCTCGACTTCATCATCACCTGTGATCACTATATCATCCACATATACAACAAGTATAGTGATGTGGCCTCTTGCATGCTGGAGGAAGACCGTATGATCTGCATTTGTTTGACGGTATCCCATGCCTGTGACAGCCTTTCTGAATCTGTCAAACCAGGCTCGAGGAGATTGCTTGAGCCCGTATAGCGACTTCTTCAGTTTACACACCTTTCCTTGCGACGTCCCTCCGTTTGATTCCGTCGCGTAGCACCCTGACGGGAGCTCCATGTACACTTCTTCTTGCAGGTCCCCATGAAGAAAGGCATTCTTCACATCCAGCTGGTATAGCTTCCACCTATAGTTCGCTGCAATGGAGACTAGAGTTCTCACGGTGCTCATTTTTGCTACTGGGGCAAACGTCTCATCATAGTCTATGCCATATGACTGTGTGAATCCTTTTGCAACCAACCTCGCCTTATACCGCTCTACTTTTCCTTCTGGCGTCTCTTTCACTGTGTACACCCATTTGCATCCCACAGCTTTCTTACCTTTGGGTAATGGAACCAGCTCCCATGTCTTATTTTTCTCTAGTGCCCCAAGTTCTTCCATCATTGCAGCTTTCCACCTTGGATCTTTCTTTGCTTCCTGCCAACACTTGGGCAACGAAGTAGAGTCTAACGATGCAAAGAAGGCTCGATAATTCGAAGAAATGTTAGAATAAGACAAGAAGTTGGCAATGTCATGTTCATAATCATCAAAACGACTAGGAGCCTTACCCGCATTGATGCGAGAAGATCTCCTTAAGGGAGCAATAGGTGGTGGAGAGATCATACCATCCGAGTCGGAGAGATCCGCATCAGAATCCGAGTGATTCAGTACGGGGGCAACATCTTCAAGAGTTGGAGCAGGAGTAGACGAGGGACTTGGTACAGTAGGCACATGGCACGTCATAGGCACAGTACTGGACTTCTGTTGTCTCCTTCTGTAGACTTGGAGCTCCTTTTCCCTTGTCAGCTGCTCCCCCTGCGTAACATATGTATCTTCTTCTTCATTCTCTGTATCTGAGTCACTGTGCTCTCCCCCTTTCGTCCAGTTTTCTACAACCGGACACGGAACCGATCCGACGACCACATTTGGGCTTATTATCTCCCCCTCACATCGAACACCACCTGTGTTAGATGTGTCACCAAATGCTGAACCTTCATCCGAACCATAGTATGGTTCGAGTTCTCTGAATGTAACGTCCATGCTGACAAACATCTTCCGCTCGACTGGACTCCAACAGGCATATCCCTTCTGAGTCGCCGTGTAACCGACAAAGACACATTTAACTGCTCTAAGATCCAGTTTGCCAACGTCGGGCCTATTATCTTGGACAAAGCACACACATCCAAAAACTTTTGGTGGAACAGTGTATGTAGTTGCCCCAGTAAGCATCTCTAATGGTATCTTCCAGTCCAATACTTGAGACGACATTCTGTTGATGAGATACGAGGCCGTCAAAATAGCCTGCCCCCATAAGTGCTTCGGGACATTCATAGCCAGCATCATCGTCCGTGCGACTTCCAGCAGGTGTCTGTTCTTTCGTTCAGCCACACCATTTTGTGCCGGAGTATAAGCACATGAAGTTTGATGTAGTATTCCATGGGTAAAAAAATACTCAGCAACCTGCTTATTAGTATACTCCGTCCCATTGTCAGACTGGAAACATTTAATTTTAGCGCCATATTGTGTTTCCACCCGGCGATGAAAGTCCCGAAAAGCCTCAAGGACGTCACTTTTATTCTTCATAAGGTAGACCCATGTCACGCGGGTATAACAGTCAATGAAGGTGACGAACCATCGAAAACCGTTAATTCCGGTTGTAGGACAAGGGCCCCATACGTCCGAATGTATCATGTCAAAAGCAGCTAAACTCATATTCTCCGAGCTTACATACGAGCTTCTGGTATGTTTTCCCAACTCACAAGCATCACAAAATAACTTCTCTTTATCAGCCCTTTGATATAAGGACGGAAACATTCGACTAATAACTTGAAAAGAGGAATGACCGACACGCTGGTGGTGGAGTAGCAAGTCGGCTTCAACACTGCGACAGAAAGCTTCTGGTGGTGCGTCTGCTACCAAGGATGCCAATGCGTTGTCTAGTCCAGTCCTGTCTAAATACCACAGCCCCTTATGCCATGTGCCAGTCCCAAGTCGTCGTCCTGTCCCCTTATCCTGAAAAGTCACCTTAGGAATGTCAAAGAAAACAGTACAGTTAAGATCAAGTATAATGGCACTAATGGATAAAAGATTGACAGGAAAAGATAGAGCATGTAAGACATTGGTTAGAGTGATGGAAGGGGTGCATGCGACAGTGCCTGTACCCACTACAGGTCTGGATGTACCATCAGCGGTCTGAATACTCTCCAGCAATGGTAGCTGAGTATAGTCCTGAAACGCACCACGGGATCCCGTGACATGGCGAGATGCCCCAGAGTCCATTATCTATCCTGGCTGATGGACAGATGCAAGAGCACGTGCAGAATCACCGGTGCCGGTTTGGGCAAAGTAAGTGATGTGATCTCCCGAGGTCGAAGACGCCCCAGGACTGTCGGCCGAAACCAGCTTTGTGCCTCGCAACTTCTCAAGGAACTCCCTCTCAAGCGAGGTTATTTCAGCCAGTAGATTCTCTCCTCCTTCCTCCACCAGATTTGCTTTGTGTCCTCCCCGTCTACCAGCATATCCTCCTCTATTACCCCGTCGGCCGCCACGATCCCGTCCTCGATCAGTAGACTGATTTCGCAAGGGTTTTGGACAAAATTGGATGTAATGTCCGGAGTCACCACAATTGTGGCAAACACCACCAACAGATGGAGGTTGATTGAAGGCAGCAAGGGCAGACTTTTCAACCTCGGCTCGCTCTCCCTGGTAGGATCCCTTGTTGGGCATCAACTTCAGTCGAGCTTCTTCCTGTGTCATGACGGCTATAGCTTCTTCCAAGGTCGGAAGCGTGGATTGGGATAGGAGGATATTCTGTCTCTGCTCAAATACAGGATGTATTCCCTTCAGGAATTTCATCATACGCTGCTGCGAAATATAAGCCAGGAACGTCTGAAAGTACTTCGCGAATGCCGATTCGACTTGTGCATCTTTCATCCCAAGAGGATCATAATGATCTAGATCAGACCAGTACTTCTTCAACAGGTCTGCGTACTCAGAGATGGTACGTTCGTCTTGGGCCACCCTATCGAGTTCATCTTGCAGTTGAAAGACTCGCATAGGGTTGCCGGAGCCGGAGTACATATCTTTTAGAGTCCGCCATATATCAGCAGCAGCCTCCATTGCCTTGACATTGCCCGACACCTGGTCGGTTAATGAGGCAGTCAACCACCCAGCCACTACGTTGTTGACAATCTTCCAAACAGCAAACTCCTTTGCGGAGTGATCGGCTGGCGCCTTGGCTTGGCCAGTGACATAGCCAACCAAGCCACGTCCCTTCAGCGTCCGTATCGCCTGCCGCGACCACTGCAAGTAGTTGGACGTTCCTTCCAACTTCGTCTCCAGCTTCTCCAATTTCCCCATTTTGTAAGGTGACGGATCCACATCAGTATGGATCGCACGTGCGGTTGCCTCGGTTAATCTCTTTGATAAGATATCATCAACCAAGGCCTTCATCTCTTCGGCTGTCAGTTTGCCACTGATCGAATCCATGCCTTCTTCAACTGTGAACCCTATTCGTCGTCTTCTTCGGCTTCTTCGACGTCGGAGTCGGCAACTTCCCAACGTCGTCGTCTTCTCTGTCTTCGTCGTCTTCTTCGACGTCACAGACTTTACGAATGCGCTACTAACATGGCCAGCACTGGTGCGCGCATGTAAAGTGAACACGTCAGGACACCAGAGAAGACATGATCAGTCTCTGTAGAGATCCCGATGTGAAGAAGGAATAACAAATAAAGCATTTGTTAGTTCCAAACGGCGTAAGCGATGATCAGAGTTGGTGCAAATAAAGTATTTGGCAGCCGTCTGTCTTCGAAATACGCCGTTGTGTTTTTTTTTGTATAAAGACGGCTATGGTTAGGGTTAGGGTTTGGATGGGGCTGCTAGGGCTAGGGTTAGGGTTTCCATTACAGGAGAGGGAGAGGGAGGAGGGGGGGCGGGAGGGTGCTGGAGGGGGGGCGGGAAAGTACTGGAGAGGGGGGGAAGGGTGCTGGTCGGGGGGTGGGGGAAGGGGGGGCGCTGCGGCTCCGGGGGGGTCGGGGGGGGCTGCTCCGGGGGGGGGAGGGGGGGGGTCGGGGGTGGGGGACTGCTCCGGGGGGGTCGGGGGGTGGGCGCTGCTCCGGGGGGGGGGGGGGGGGTTTGGGGGGGGTTGGGGGGGCTGCTGCTCCGGGGGGGGGGGTCGGCTAAATTTTTTTTTTTTTGTGGAGAGAGAGAGAGAGAGAGAGTTATGGCTTTGATACCATGTAGAAAATAATGGTTGAATAATTTTATTGATGGACTACTTCACTACTTATAGGGAGTCTAGCTCCTCTACATACTACATATTTCGATGTGGGACTAAAAGTCCCTTATTGATTCTCAATATATATATATATATATATATATATATATATATATATATATATATATATATATATATATATATATATATACAAAAATTTTTATATAGAGTGAAGAATTTTAATGATATTGTGAAAAAAGTAATAAGTTTGGGGAAATTGCAATTGGGGGTAACGAAACGACATCACTGGTGGCGTGTGTTGCGCGAGCAGCCTATTCCCCCATCACACGCCATCACTCATGGAGTGTGGTGTGCCCCACTGAAGTTATTCCCCATCACACGCCATCACTCATGGAGTGTGGTGTGCCCCACTCAACACACGCAAGCTATTCCCCATCACACGCCATCACTCATGGAGTGTGGTGTGCCCCACTCAACACACGCCATCACTCATGGAGTGTGGTGTGCCCCACTCAAGCTATTCCCTATCACACGCCACCACTCATGGAGTGTGGGGTGGGTCACGCGTGTCATGGATCATGGCGTGTGAGGGTATGCCATGGATCATGGCGTGTGATGGGACACTAGCTGACAGTGTAATAAAGTGCAATAGGCCATACTAGCTGGCGTGTGATGGGACACTAGCATGGCGTGTGAGGGTGGGCCATGGATCATGGCGTGTGAGTGTCGGCTGACAGGGGCAATAGGCCATGGATCACGGCGTGTGAGGGGGGCTGGCGTGTGCGGGGTGGGGGCCTGGCCAGGGAATGCCATGAGTGATGGCGTGTGACACCTACCTACCAGCGCACGCCACCAGTGATGTAGTTTCGTTACCCCAATTGCAATTTCACCAAACTTGTTACTTTTTTCACAATTACGTTAAAATTCTTCACTATATGAAAATTTCTGTATATATATATATATATATATATATATATATATATATATATATATATATATATATATATATATATGTTACCTGCCCGAGAAGAAGATTGTCGCTCCCTAGTAGACTACGTCCGGAAGCGCATAGAGGGGTGGCAAGTCCACTGTCTATCGTTCGGAGGCCGTATCGAGTTGGTGAAAATGGTACTACTAGCCATCATGAATTTTTGGCTGAAAACAATTATGCTACCTGTGGGCACCATGCAAAGGGTCGAGAGACATTGTGCAGACTTCATATGGAGAGGAGGTATACATACCATATCATGGGAGACACTTTGCAAGCCGAAAGAAGAGGGAGGAGTAGGTCTGCGGATGCTCAAGCAAATGCGTTCCACGGCAGGGCTGAAGAGCTGGCTTGGAAATTCCTCTAAGGCGACTCACTGTGGGCGGAATGGACGTCCAACAAATACCTACGTGGCTCCAACTTCTGGGAATACACAACGTCCAACAACGAGTCAGTTACGTTTAATTCAGTACTCCACCAACGATCCATACTCTCCCCCCACATTATCCGTATTATTGCAAATGGCACCGACACAGACTTATGGCTAGATCCTTGGATCTGCCATAAGACTCTACTCCAAATTATTGGGTCCCAGGTGGAACGGGAGGCGGAAAGAGGAGAATAGGTGAACAGTCTACTACGGGAGGGGCGACTACAACCTGACAAGCACAGATGGACGAGAAGAGCAGCAGCTAACATCAGACGATGCCCGGTAGACACCACACGGAGGCAGGATGTGTGGGCATGGAAGGAGACCTGACGACTGGCTTCAGTAATAAGTATGCGTACAACATTATTCGAACCCCTGGAGATAAACTCGCTAACGCTGACATTATATAGACAAACTGGGTGCCTAGGAAAATGCAGTTGTGCCTATACAAACTCCTACTAAATCGTCTCCTCACAAAGGACAGGCTGCAACGTATAGGAGTACAGCTCAATGACACAAACTGCTTATTGTGTCTTCAAAAGACGAAATCTGTTGAACACATATTTCAAATGTAACACATCCAAAGTGATATGGGATACCCAACTCAACAAACTGGGAATTCGAGCGGGGGCAGAGGAGGACATAGAAGACATGATACAAAAGATACGTGACAACAGAAGGAGGGGAGCGCACTGGTATCGGAAAGCAATCACCAGACTTGCCTCTGCAGTATGGCACATATGGAAGGAACGAAACCGGAGCAAGTCGTGCTGCATCGATGCCACACGAGATGTTATGGACATATGACAGAATGGACATAGCGCCAATTTTGGCATGTCCTAGTGATTCTAGGGTGTCCATGTGACAAAAATCGCAACGATTTTGGAGTGTTTATTTATCATCATAGGCCAGCAAGTTAAACTTTTACCAATCAAATGTATTAGGAAACACAAAGATCATTGAGATCTTTGGGAGTATTCTTCTCTCTTTATTTACTTATAACTGGAGAATTTTAGTTATTACTACCTTATCATGAAGGAGAAGGATGGCTAGCAAGTCTTGACGGGCCCCCCAGTCACAGTACTGAATATCGAACCTCGCCACTTCAAGAGCTTGGTGAGCATCCAGGAACTCTCCACCAGAAGGCACCATTCTGGGCTTAGGATTTTTCACATCAAATATTGCTTCCCAAGTACTCTTCTTCTCTGATCCACTTCCCTCTCCTCCTCCCCTGTACACAGCCAACACTCTGAATCCTTCTCTGCTGCCACCATTCTGTAATTTCAAAATCATAACACATCCTTAATAAGAGTCATATAGCAATAAACTATAAAAGTTTGGATCATTTGCTTTTCTTATAGAAACATGAAATAAGCATAAGGGTCCTCTTTTTTTTATCCATATGAAAACATTTATTGATCATCAAAGTTCTTCTGCTTAATGCCTTTAATTTCTAGAAATTTTTTGACTTGCCCGCCATTTTGTTTACCATATTTTACGGTGCATCTCATCGTTTTGCAATAATGTAAGAAATTATCCACTTTGGATGGAAATCGTCCAGAGCCGACGGTCAACAACTTTGATCCAAAAAATTTGACAAAAATATCCCTCATTCTTCATTGTCTAAAGCACCTGCACCCCCGACGTCCCCCCCCCCCCTCCGCCACTGCCCCCACCACCACCCCTCAGCCGCCACCCCCCTCCCCGCTGTCGTTTCCCCCCTCCCCATCGACACTGTCCTCCCTCCTCGGCTGCTGCCCCCCCCGCCGCCGCTTCCATCTTCCCCTCCCCGCCGCCGTTACCCTCCACTCTCCGTCGACGTTGTCCCCCCTCCCTGCCACCGTCCCCCCCCTCCGTCGGCGCTGTCACCCCTCCCCGTTGTCACTGCCAAACCCCCCTCCCCGTCGTCTTTGCCCCCCCCCACCCCTTTTGGTTGGGGTCGCGGATCTCGGCCGAAGCAGCCCAGGGATGTCGATTTGGAGGGGGGGAGGAGGGGCTTCCTCTTGGCGGCTGCGGCGGGGGGCTCGAAGCCGATTTCGTGGACGTGGCGCTTGATCCGATGAGGGAGAGGGGTTCCGGCAGAGTTGTCAGAGTCAGAGTCGGCATCGTGGTCGATGAAGACTTGGAGAACGTCGGAGGGTGTAGGGGTTGAGGACAACGAAGAATGAGGGGTATTTTTGTCAAATTTTGTGTTAAAGCTGTTTACCGTCAGTTCTTGATGATTTTCATCCAAAGTGGGAGATTTCTTACATTATTGCAAAACAGTTGCGTGCACTATGAAATGTGGTAAATAAAGTGAGAGGCAAGTCAAAATTTCTCTAATTTCTATTGCATGTCCTGGTAGGATTTGGCTTATATTTATTAACCGTAAAGTAATAGGATTGAATTGGAGTAAATTTTTAGTCCTACCTAGACAATGAGTTTTTTTTAATGCCATGCCTACACAGAATTGGTCTTCTATATATAGACACATGATATGCTATACAAAGGGGCCTAATTTTTCTTGGGTTTTTCTAAGGGCACCCCAAATATTACTAGGGGCTATCACTTACTAGGGGACAGCCCAAGTTTGAGGAACTTTTACTGGAGACAACCCAAAATTACTTGGGGCTATCCCACCCCCCTCCCCCCAAACCCTCTCTTTCATTTCTTATTCATAAAAAATTTCTCTCTCTTCAAAAACTCCAAAACCCTACTCTCATTCTCCCCAACTCCAATCCAAACTCCTAACCCTAGTTTTTTTCGACATTTCTTCAAAGCTCATCAATGGCACCAAAGATGAAACCCTCATCACAAGCTAGGTATATTTTCCTAATTATTGTATATTTTATTTTACAATTCAAAGAATCTTTTTCAAAATCTCTTAAATGTTATGATAAATTAGGTTAGAACAATTTTTTGTTTGTGAAAGTACTTATCGAACTCGTAAATCTCCGTTTTTTTCGTTTAAACCTAACCCTAGAACACGAAATGGCCGTTCGGCTGCTGCTCGTGGGCGTCATCCCTGAGGACTGCCGAAGAACGGGAAGTCCTACTGCCAAAATGGACTGCCATGTTCCAAGCAGTCCTATTATATAACAGGACTGCAGGAAGCCTGACAGTCCTTTTATAAAACAGGACTGCCATCTATTCTACAGTCCTGAAGAATGATGGACTGCCAGGACCATGGCAGTCCTTAAGGAAAACCGTCTATTTTTATTTACATCCATTATTTTCTAATACTAACCCTGTAATACTAACTCTATGTTGTCCTGCAGTCCTGTGGCCGCTCCCAAAAGAAAGCGACCCCCACCGCATCCTTGCGCAGGGAACGTACTGAGCGGCCTCGTCCTCTTGAGAGACCAATAAGAATTTCAGAACCGCAGTGACAACGAGAACAACCACACCCCCCATACTCGTTCGAAGCAACAAGCTACTCCTAGTCCTCCGTTTTCTTCCGCTGATGACGACGACGTACCTATCAGCCAAATTCTTGCACGAGGTGGTTCTGGTGCCGGTCCTTCTGAGGATCTTGTCCGTACGCCCGGTGCCGGTCCTTCTGAGGATCCTGTTCGTTCGCTCGATGTCGATCCTTCTGAGGAGCATGTCGGTCCACTGGGTTGCTCAATGTTGTTGTCGTTCGACAACCACATTGCTTATAAAATGTGGAAGAACCCGGTATGTACATTATGTTTGTAAGTTTCCGTTTATATATATATATATATATATATATATATATATATATATATATATATATATATATATATATTTCATAATCCTATTTTTATTCTGTTGTCCGACATACAGGGGAGATGTCGTATTCTTAGGGCCGTGAGCCACGGGAGGAAGTGCGTTGCCTGGTGTTTTAATCATTTATCCGAGGACGTTCAGAGCAAAATATTTCCTACCGGTTTACATAATTTGGCTAAATATGCCTACAAGACGCAGGACAGTGCTCTCATATCGGCCTTTGTGGAGAGATGGCATCCGGAGACCAACACATTTTATCTTCTAGCTGGGGAGTTGAACATTACCCTGGACGATGTCTATCAGATACTGGAGTTGCCGGTGGAGGGGCGCGCCATGACAAATGAATATTTATGTACTGAGAAAGAGCTCGAGTGGTACGATCGTATAGTTAATTTTGTAGAAGATAACCTTGGGTTAGAGGCTACTACCTTTACAACCCTGCCGGGCTCCACTACCTTTACAACCCTGCCGGGCTTCAAGAAGTCCTACGGAATTCCTCTGTCATGGTTGGTGGAGAATTTCAAAGGCCCGCATGAGGCGGATGATGAAATCGTTGAGAGGGTGGCTTGGGCATACATGCTCTTCATACTTGGATCGGTCGCCATTCCAGACAAGTCGGGAACCTGTATACATGCTAGGTACCTTGGGAACCTATCTGTTATAGACGACGTAGGAGCCATATCCTGGGGCAGTGGTATACTTGCTAATCTTTACCGCGAGCTTGGTATAGCATCCCGTGTCGGAACTAAGACCATGGCGGGATGCCAGACTCTATACCATGTAAGAAAATTTCTAACCTTTTAAACTAATATACTAGCTAGATTTTGTTGTTAATTTAATGACTATTCATTTACAAATTGTATAGGCATGGATATACGAGCACTTTCTGATGCTCAAGCGGGGTGAACAGAACCCACGCTATGAGTAGCACCTTCCTAGAGTGTGTCAATGGAAGCCAACTCAGCTGGAAACTAAAAATCATGAAACGCTGGTTTCCATTCGTGATGCTCTGGATAATTTAGTGCCAGAAGAGGTTAGTAGATAGCGCGTAGATAGCGTAGACTATTTTCTTGGTATGTTTATTTGTTGACTATTTTCTTTTAACTTTTGTCCTACAGATAGTTTGACACCCGTACCGGGATTTCCGGCAGTTAAATCGCCATCTGCAACCAGTATCTCTATTTTATGGTATGATCACATGCTATGATATTACGGAGCCTTACATGCCTGATAGAGTACTTCGTCAGTTTGGCCTCGTACAAACTGTGCCGCAGCGCACATTAAGGTTATTGGAGCCTCCGTACGGGACCCAACCTTTGAACTACAAGTCGCCATATTTTGACTGGGTGACCGACTGCTACTCCGAGTGGCAACGACATTTACTTGGGGAAGAACTTCGACAACCGGTGGAGGAGATGCACGACTGTAGCAATAAGTACATGCCGTACTACTTGCCAGTCGGACATCCTAAGTTGTCGAACCCTAGCAATCCAGGGCCCGTTGCCGTTGAAGCTCTAGGACCTCTGCCTTCCAAAAATGTCCTGTATGCTTCATTGGTCAAGATGATAAGTTTATAAATTATAGTTTGTAAATATTTTCAAATTTGTAGACTTAATTGACGTTTTTTCATTTACAGGCTACTCGGGTGAAGGCTTTGGCGAAATCCCTCTGATCGGGCTGCCAGAACGAGAAATGTGTCAATATCACGAACCAGTTGGAGCACATCGACGACACTGTCGAATTTCCTTTCATGCAAAATTGGGAGGCACGTACGAAGGCCCGGCATGATAACAGCTAGATTATATTTTGTATTATGAAAATTGTATTGTGGATACATGGATGTTTAAATTTTGATGTTTAACTTGTTGGCTATATTATGTATTTGTGTCGACGACACTGTCGAATTTTGATGTTTAACTTGTTGGCTACGTTTTGATATTTAACTTGTTGGCTACATTATGTATAAAAATTGTATTTTGTATTTGTGTCGACGACACTATCGAATTTGGATGTTATGTCATGGATGTTTGTGGACACTGTCAAATAAGGACTGCCAGTAATCTGGTAGTCCTGATCAAAACTCATTTACAGTGAGTTTTGATCAGGACTGCCAGATCCACTGGCAGTCCTAATGTGAATAAGGATTGCCAGTGGTCTGGCAGTCCTGATCAAAACTCACTGTGAGTGAGTTTTGATCAAGACTGCCAGACCAATTGCAGTCCTAATATGAACAAGGACTGCTAGTGTTCTGGCAGTCCTGATCAAAACTCACTCAATGAGTTTTGATCAGGACTGCCAGACCACTAACAGTCCTAATGTAAATAAGGACTGCCAGTGGTCTGGCAGTCCTGATCAAAACTCACTGTGAATGAGTTTTGATCAGGACTGCCAGATCAATTGCAATCCTAATGTGAACAAGGACTGCCAGTGATCTGGCAGTCCTGATCAAAACTCACTCACAGTGAGTTTTATCAGGTCTGCCAGACCACTGGCAGTCCTAATGTGAATAAGGACTGCCAGTGGTCTGGCAGTCCTGATCAAAACTATGAGGATAATTGCTGTTGATATATTTTGCACAGAGATAGACACATATTGCACACAAATAGATATTTTTTTCACACGTATATGAGACAGGAAAAAGTAAAAAACAAAAAAACATATATTTGACTTCACATTTCAAAATGATATACTTTAATGTTTATAAAATGGGCATCCATATACAAAATGTGAAAACTTTATTTCAGTCGTAGACGTATCAGTCGATTTCGACGTCGTAGTGGCCAACCGGTAAGTCTCTTGGCTCATCCATCTTCAACAATTTCCTACAATGATTGATTTGATGATCAAAAGGTTCAGTCCAGGACTTCGCTTCTCCCGGTGCTATTTTGTACCAAACTGTTGTAGGTGGAGGAATCGGAGAATGACCGATCATCCTTAGCATGACAAAATGATCTTTGATTTGACCTATAGTACATAGATTAGTTTGTCTGTGCTCTGCCGGAGGAGCGCACATCAAAAAAAAGTATTGCGAATTCCCGTCGAATAAAGTACAACAGGGATCCGATACCGATTAGCAAATAAATACAAGGCAGACGGGACGGACATATAGTGGTCTGGTCCGGTAACACTATCAGTGCAAGGTATACTTGTCAACAAACTTCCAACTGTTTCTTCGCTTAGGATGCGGAAATATAATGGAAGACGACTCTCTAATTTTTCGTATAGCTCCTGCTTCACTTGCCTCCATCCATCTTTGTCAGAATAACCAAGATGTATTGTAAGCACACGAAATCCGCAATGGCCATCCCCCGGGACATCAACAATAGACCAGATATAACTGCGAATCTCATGATGAAAACTGTGGATATACAAATCCAAAGTTTGTCTATCCATAGTATCTTCGTTTGCAATATCCGTTTTTTCCTTTTTCGGCGAATGATAAGCTTGCTCTTCCGTGCAGGCGGAGCTTGCTCTAAGCTTCGTTCAATATGCTCAAAGGATGATGGATCTCTCTTAATTGACTCAAGCCTTCTCTTCTGTGAACTACTCATTCTTGTTTGAGGCCTGCCCTTAGGATTGGAAACAACGGACGACTCATGCATTCTAGTAGTCACCGGACATGCAATTTCTTGGATTTTAACCTCAATGCACTCCCGCTCTGCTCCTACTGAGGCACACCACCGTGCGTGGAGAAGTTTCACTTGTGGCAAAGAGAAGAAATCATCGTCTGTCTTCACCACGGGCATTATAGACAACTGCCTCCAACGTTCATCGACAACAACTACTGGAATAGGAATGGACTGACGACGATATTCATTAATCTCATGGGCACAAGGGAGGGAGGCCCAGTGTATGTCGATGTACACACCCGCAAATCTGAGGATCAAAGCCGACAAACTTTGACCTATCAATCTCTTCAAATATTAATAACAACGCCTTGTAAGAAAGGACACGTATTAAAGAATCCAAGAGGACTTCCTTTCTATGCTCATGCTTGACAATATTTAAGCTCATGTCAAATGATGCCTTAATTTCGTTCACCGTCCGATCTATTGATAGATACATCGCTTGCCAAATCGAAACAAAGTTGCCTTGGGATGACTTTAAATGCCTGTTTAATTTGAGTGTTCTCCTTCGACACGGTTGGTAGTTGTCGTACCGTAATGCTTCACCACATTCGTCCATGCTAAGACGAATTGTTCGTTGTGGGGTTCAAGCCATGTCTCTTTGATGTAAGAAATGCATGCCGGCTCCCTCCCCTCCCACTTCTCCTTGAACAAGTACCATGCGGCGGCGTAACTGAATATCATACTGGCTCGCCATACACAATTCCAGTCATGGTTGAATTCGTCAAAAACTTGCATGTCAAGTTTACCATCCACTTTCTCGAACTTCAACTTATATTGGGATTGTATATTACATTTACATGAAAAGTGCATAGCAATGTATTCGATTGAGGAAACACAATCCGAATAGCATTAATTAGAGCATACTCTCTGTCGGTAACAAAAATAGAGGGCTCTCTATGACCGGTGTAAAGTATTTTCAGTTTCTTCAACGCCCATGTGTAGTCTTCAAGTTTCTCACTCTTCATGAAGAAAAAAGCAACTGGAAATGTTTTCCATGTAGAGGTGAAGCCGACAACATGAAAGAGAGGCATCTTAAACTTATTGGTCTTGTACGTGCAATCAAGAACTAACACGTCGGCGAAAGACCGAGCCAAATGTGTGCAATCGGGATGAGCCCAAAAGATTGAAATGACTTCATTGCTCTGGGGATGTCTTCTATGGTGCTCAACATAATGATTATCTCCAAGCAATTTCAGCACTTCTTGCATCGCCATTCTCAATTTTGACCGAATGGCGTTAGAAGAAGATAGAACGTTGTATATTGACTTCATTGTAGACTTGTTCTTCTCATCTTCATATCGTATGACGGAATATATTTGTCTCGGTGCAACTCTGAAAGAGGACAAGTCTTCGACTATCTTCTTCTCCGTATTGTTCAACCGTCCGACATACGGATGACCCAATAGTGTTTCGGCAATCTTGTGGTTGTGGATTCTATTCTTGACTTGGACTGTCCACTTCGCTTCTTCATCCTTTCTAATATAGATTTTGAATGGACAACCACATTTCTCGTTCCAACATTTCTTTTTGAAACTTTACTTTGGATAACTTTATCTTTCTTCTGGCTTCTGAACACACCACCTCGTTCACATGAAACCACCGTAGTTGTTGTCCCGGACGGTTTCGGGCCGATCTATATATCACAAGAACTATGTTATTTGTCCGTCCAACTTCTCGGCACCAATTTAGCACACCTTCACTCGATTCAAAACACATATCGGTCCAGAATAAAAGGCCTACATCGACGCTAATTGGAGCAGCTACCTCGATACCGGAAGATGATAAGTCCTACAATATAACTTAAAGTTAATAAAGTAAATAACACAACAACAAAAATGTGCAAACTGCTGCCAAAATGTAGGACTGCAGAGGGAAAGGCAGTCCTTGCAATAATTAGGACTGCCACAACTCTGGCAGTCCTTCTGGTCTAAAGGACTGCAGCGGTTTGGGCAGTCCTGTATTTAGAGGTGGACTGCCAGAGTAGTAGAAGTCCTGTCTGTCACAACCCCGAATTTCACCCGACATGAATGTTAAAATTTATTTACCAAGAGTGCATCCGAAGCAAAAATGTGTTCTTCGGACATATCGGGACGAGAGTCTACTACATTCGATGACCCGAGTTCTTCCATGTTTCTTTTTTCTAAATTAAACACATATAAATCATAATTTATATGTGAAATTATTGTTGGAAAGTCTACAAATATATTAATTAGATGACATACCCATTAACGGAAGAAGTCGATGACACTATAACTAAAATTTGCACCCTAAATCTTCACAATGGCTTGGTTGGGAGAAAATTTGGGTTAGGGTTTACAATTTTATGACCTAGAAATTTTGAGGAGAAGAAAAGGGTAGAGGAGAAGAAAAGAGTAGAGGGAGAGAAGAAGAGTTGTGAAATAAAATGAAGTTGGTATTTATATCATTTTTTGGGCTAGTTCCAAGTAAAAAAATTTGGATGGCAAACTTGTAGTTTTTTCCAAATTTTTTGGGATAGCCTTAGTAATATGTGTGGTGCCCTTAGAAAAACTATTTTTCTTTTGTATATAGTAAATCATGTTCAAGTAAAGGTGTTGGGTAGCCATCAATAGGTTGGGAGAAAGAAAGAGAATAAATAGAGAGATCTTGTAATTTTTTGGGTTCTCTTTGTTTACTTTCTCTGGTAGTTGCTTGTAATCTTATTTACTAGTGATCCCGATGGTTTTTTACCGGTTATGGTTTTTCATTTAAGTTCTTGTGTGTCTTTGTCTTGAATTTTGTGTGATCTTTCTTTTTCTGCGTAAGTCAACCAATGTTTAGCTTGCGGGTATTGGTTTGTCCCGCGAACTTTCATCTTGAAGAATACTTTCTGTTTTTATTCCAAACATGTCCCAAGTGCGACAAAGGAGGAGGGTTTTTTTTAGGTACCTGACAATTAGCATAAAACATTATAGGGGCATCCCCCTATAGTGACATGTTGAATGAACATGATCTTTACAACAGTCAGGGAATTTGTTTCAACTTATTTAAATTACAACAACAAAACCTTTATCCTAAATTTTTTGGCTATTTGAATCCACTTCTTCCATTCTGACTCCGTTACCGGTCATGTTTGTATAGGCCAACCTCTACGTTCTCATAGAGATTATGTACTACCAAAATATGTCAAATTAGCGACGAAATTAGCGACGCCAGTTAAAAATGTCGCTATGTTTTGTGTATTTAGCGACGTATGTAAATGACATCGCTGAACGTCACTATCAGCGATGTTTAGCGACTATTAGCGACTATAATTATAGTTTGAAAAGAACAAGTCGCTATATAGTCGTAAAACGTCGCTGATGTATTTTATTCAGCGACGTTTGACGACATTTAATCATGTCCATCGCTATCCTATTACTGAACAGCGACGTCTAGTGACGTCTCACTTAGACGTCACTAAAAACTTTTATTTATGGTTCTGGGAACCCGATCGATTTTATTTTATTTCTCAAATTTCAATCTCCCGCCGAGCGCTCTCGTTTCTTTCCCCCTCCCCCTCCCCCTCTCGTCTCCACCGACCGCTCCCCCCGACGAGCTCCTCCCTTCCGACGAGGCCTCCCCCCGACGACCCCTCCCTCCGGCCCCTTCCCCCTCGTCCTCTGCCCCAGCGACCCCCCTCGCCCCCTGGTGACCTCGTCGTCGCTCCTCCACCGTCGACCCCCTCGTCCCCTGCTCCGCTCCGGCGACCCCTACCCGACCCCGTCCAGGTATACCTAACCCTAACCCTATCTTCCACTGACACGATACAGACACATTGACACACTCACTGTCACGTCCCGCTTCCGTAGGAGCGATCGTCCTCGCTAAGGCGTGATGCCGCACGAGCCTAGGTTGCGCTCGTGCAAGGCGGGTTCCATAACGACTGATTTCAGCGGCTGCGACGGGGTCGTCACACAGAAGTCCCAAGCAGAGACATTGAATAATGGCAGCGGAATTTGAAGCAAAACACAAGTCATTGTAAAACACTTTTTTTATTGATATTGAAACAAAGGTTACAATGGGGCACAAGGCCAAGATTACAAGTCTCTCAAGCTCACTCATCTCACATTACAAGTCACTCAGCTCTCTTTTATCTCTCAATTACAATTCTTGAGCCAGCGAATGCTTCGGAAGGCGACGTCCATACATTATGTCCCGTATAAGTCTTTAATCCATGCGGCCGCATGCTTCGAATCGCCAAAGAACTCAGTGCCTCGACGCATCCAAGCGAGCTCCGCGCCACGAGCTTCTACCTGCGCCTGCACATATAAACTATGTGGGTGTCAGTACTCAACTGTACTGGTGGAATGAGCTCCTCGCCCACCCATACAAAACTGACACGTTATTTTACTTTTGTGCAACATAGTCCCTTCTAATCAATTATCTTTCTACTCTTGTCTTAGGATCAGTTTTAGGACAGACGCCTTGGCCTATTTCATGTTTCAAGACCATCCCGTGCTTGCAACATCGATGTTACCCTATCAAGTCGTGTTTGTCTTACGGCACTTAATCAGAGACGCAACTACGCGATGAGGCTCCATTTCCATGTGATCGTACCAGGAATCCATTGTGCCGTGCCTCGCAACTCAGGGTGACTAAACCATATCGCCGCCTCGCGGCCCTTACTACTTTCATCACCAACTGACCCAATCAAGACTTGTGAATGTTAGTGTCACTCAACCAACTTTGCCTTGCGGCGGTTTCCTGACTTAAACTTAAACAACTCAACCAACTTTTACAACTTATATGCCGACAACTCAAGACTCGACGTCACATCTCGTGCCGAAGCACATCACCTATGTTATAGCCATTCTTAAGCCCAAACATTTGTATTCTAACTGTACACATATTCAACAACTCAACTCAATCCAAAGGCACACACGCGGATTGCCGCCATGCCGACTCATCTATATGATTTGGTCACTGACTCCCAGAGCCATCGTGGACTCCTCTAGCTTTTGTTAGACGGGTGCCCCTTTCAGCGCAAGGTAGCTAGCCCCGCTGCAAGTCTCCGCCTAATCCGTGCCCATCACAGCTAATTACTCGTTTCCAATCGACGACCGCAACGGTCCCGTGGCCGCCGGGTTACCGTGCGGGGAAACGACCCACCTTGTCGACAAGTTGTTCATGACCATGCAAGACTCGACTCAAACTGACGTCTCACACAATTATGCTACTTCTTTCTTCTGAGACCGCCTCGCCGACCTATAGCCGCGAGCATACTTTTTTCTTCTTAGACCTTCTCGCCGACCTGTAGCCGCGAGCATTCTTTCCATGTTACCATATTATTTCATTCAACTCAATGCCTATTTGATAGTCCTTTCTCCAAAACTCATCGAATCAACCGTGGTTTATGCCTTAAACACCAAGTCCGTGCAACATGCCTTAAGCCAACCGTATTCTATGCAACACTCCTGCCCAAGTCAACGGGCCTTGAGATCGTGGGACTACTTAACTTTGACAAATCGCGAAAGAGCGGGACGATACTTGTAATGTCTTAGGTCGACCGACATAACTTTGCCTAACTTAACTTTGTCTGACTTAAACGCACAACGACTCGACGAGCAAAGGCTGCATCAAGCCTTGCATGTGAAAACGTGCCGCACATGCGTTCGACTTCTGAACGACCAAGTCATTTGGGTGCCTAGACTTATATTATAAGCCATACAACGCAACTTAACTCATGGGGCAAGCCAAGGCTATGCCAAGCCTTGGACGATAGAACCGTGCATGCTCTATGAAGTATTTATGCGGGCGACGCCTATAACTTAGGCTACGTTCATACTTCACCTACTCAACCAACTTTTCTTCTCCCAAGCCACGAGACGAAGGATCGAGTGTCATTTTCAAAGCACGCCGTGCACCAATTCTAAGCCGACCGTTGGACCTTTCCATATTCTAACTCAATTCGACCCGTCGGGATTATTCCCTTTAGCTATATGAATTCGTCTCTTTTATTATGTGAAGGCTAAGATGAGACAAGTTTACCGAAACTATCCCACCTGAGCGAGCGGTCGTCTCGACCGAGCGATGTCTTCGAGCAGCCGTTGCAAGGCTAAGTCTGAACGCCGTCGGCGTTTCGATTCCTCCGATTGACTGAGCGGACTACACTTACTGACACGACACCGACACACTCACTGACACGACACTGACACACGACACATAGACACTATGTATACTCATTGAAGAAAACTCTTATACCTATATATACATGTATACATGAAACTCTTATACATATGTATACAATATATACATGTGTATACTCATTGATGGTTCCTTTATATACATATGTATACAATCTTAGAAGAAAAAACTCTTATATAACTATAGTTATATCTATCAATCTACATATATACATATGTATACAATCTCAGGAAAAACTGAACTAAACACACATAGGTATACTCATTGAAGAAAACTGAGATTTCACAATGGAACTTGGATTTTGATACATGAAACGAGATGATGGTACCTTTAGTTAGCTTGCTTATGTTACAATTATATTCTCTGTGAATATCGATTTTACCAGATGGCACCCATGACCCGAGCAGCGGCACGTCGTTTGAGGGAAACACAGATTGCTGAGGTGGCCCCTCCTACTGTTAAGGAGGAAGTAACACCGGTAGCTAGTGAGATCGGGAGTTCCATTCATCCAGCACCTGCAGTGGAATGGCACTTTCCCGTCGTCGATCCCACTTATCAGAAGATATTGCGTGATGGTATCATTGAGCGTATGCGTGAGCTGCGTGGTCGTCATTAGTGTAGTTTTATGGATATATTTTGTGTTGGACTATTAGTACTTATTACCAGATGTACTTGTTTTATGGAGATGAGTCTATGGACTTAATTATGGACTTATTACCAGCTGTACTTGTTTTATGGAGATTAATTATGGACTTATTACCACTTATTTTATAGAGATTAATTAGGCTAAGTCTTCTGTGTGGTCAATTCTGATACACTATGGTTATATGGTCATGTCATGTGATACACTATTACCACTTGTTGTTGATAGAACTGGGGATTCCCAGGACCCTTCCTTTGGTGTACGTATTGATCTATAGAAAGTTAAACAGATCTAATATGTGTTCTAACCCTTCATAGGCGGAAACTAGGGTTCACGAATTATACCTGCGGCGGAAAGGAGACAAGTAATTTCTGGCAATCTCGAGCGGACGACCCCAAGATCTTCTGCATGTATTCCTTCCTCGAGTTGGACGTCATGTGGACGATGATCTCCCAACCTTTTCTTCTCCTTGGCAGCCCTCTCTTTCTCTCCTTACGTGAGTCACGAATTTAGAGAAAGTTTCATATTTCTGATCAGTAATCTGACGGCCAGAGAATAGAGGATATATATAGGCTACGGCAGGGACCATGAGGAGAAATTAGGGTTAGGCCTCCTAACGGATCTGGATATCCCGTGTTCAGCCCAAACACACAATCCAGGCCCATTAACAATAGCTCGGTCCACTAATGAGCTATTGTTGCACTACCTCCCTAATCCCAAATTATGTTTGTGGGCTTCTTTTATTATATGCTCGTTTGGCTCCCCATGTTAAGATATCGTATGTCCGTCGATCATATTAAGTTACTGACAACAATATTGATTCGACATCTTTTATCCTTAAGTAGTACCGCTCAACTTTATTTGTCATGTCGGATATAATCCACCTGCAGGGTTTACATGATAATCCTTATGAGCTCCTTAAGAGGACATCATCAACCCGATGTATCGGGACATGGATTCCATTTATAATCAACAGCCCATCATACATACAATGTTATTACCCAATTCATAGAGGTTGTTGATCCATAATGAATCTCACTCTTTTATGAGTCAAAGTAATACACACTGCATATACATGTCCGTTATTATATCCGGATTAAGAGCACAAGCATCCATAATAACAGAGGTGTTTGTTCTCTTATGTAGTCAGTACAAAGAGAACAACCTCAAGTGGTCCTGTTCAATACACACAAAGCGTACTAGTATAAACCTATAGTCAAGATAGACTAATACCAGATTACACTACAACCTTTCCAATAGATTGTCCAAGTCCATCTAGGTTGTGAACTATTTATATACTCCATAGAAAACTGATAATATGATCTTCTGTGTGACATCACACACCATATTATCTACAATATAGAATATCAGACATTTGCATTAACACTTGCAACAAATGCAATATGCAAACATTTGCCCATATGATTCTCATTCAAAATTTAAGAAAATAAGGTTACTACAAAAGTGATGCTTTTAGTATATAACCCTAACAGTTGTATCATGATTACTTGAGATTCTATTTCAATGTTTAGGATATGTCATGATTAATGCGCCTATTATTTTTACAAGTGTTTCAACTAGTGCATGTATCTATCTTACAGAATTATCCTCAATTGGATATGGATATGAATTACTACTTTCGGAATCGTTCGTGGATGTACAACCGTCATCCTGATGACATGTACGGTGTGCGGGATGAATTCATAGAGGGTGTACAGCAGTTCCTGCAGTTTGCCAAGGTGTTCCCTCAGTACATGGACGGTACCAAAATTAAGTGTCCGTGTGTGAGATGTCACAAATTGAAATATCATCCAGAAGTGGAAGTCACGTATCATTTATACTTGAAGGGTTTCACGCCTAATTACTATCAGTGGAGCGTGCACGAAGAACTTGTGTCTTTAGCATCGGAGTATGAGCCTTATGTGGATGTATTACTCAATTGCTCAGTTGTATATATTACTCAATTGCGACGAGGATAGAGTGGAGAAGCTAGAGGGGTAAGTAATTAATGATGGGTTTACGTCATCTCAATGTAATAGTATAAGCTAATATTATTGTACTAATCGGCAGTTGTTTCGTTATTTTTCAGCACATATAATGCTGAGTTGAGGTCGATTAGACCCTACCTAACAGACGAAATATTAGAACAAGAAATAAGATGTCATTTTCCTTCTTGGTTGAGCGAATATGTAAGCAGCCCAGTAATTACTGGCCTCTTTTAATGCAACTGCGCAATAAATAACTTACTATCTCTTCTTTGGTATTCAGGTCGATCGTCTAATTTTACCTGAGATTGAATTAATTAGAACTCTTGCCAAGGGACCAATTACTTTTGTTAAAATATGGCCAAATTACTGTGTCAATGACTTTCGGTTCAAGTCGACAAATGCTCCGATCAAAGACAGCTTCCTGGATCTTGATTCCACGAAAAACAGTTGTTTGTGTATCAAATCTTCGAACTACAAAGACGTCGATCCAGGAAATAATTTCTTTGGCATCTTGCGAGAGATTGTGGAGTTGACGTATAATTATGGCAGAGAACCTGTAAAGATCGTGTTGTTCAAGTGTGAATGGTTCGATCCGACTGAAAATCAAGGTTGGAAAATTGACAAGCATGGTCTTGTGGATATAAACTACAAGCGTAGAAATCAAGGCTACGAACCATTTGTCCTAGCAACTCAAGCTCAGCTCGTGTACTTCACATCTTATCCGGGACGGGGAGCAACGAAGTCTGACTGGTAGGCAGTATACAAGACTAAAGCTAGAGATACTTTTGATGTTGACGAAAAAGTTTATCAGGAGGACGAGCTGCCTCTTGTAACCAATATTGTTGATGTGGACTCCACGAAAGTTACGCATTACACGACACATAATGTAGAAGATGTAGAATTATCCGAAGAGTAAGACGAAGCCGACGAAGGCGAAGATGAAAGTGAAGATGAGGAGGAAGATGAGGTCGAGGAAGACGAACAAGATGATTATTCTGAAGATGATTGAGAGAGACGTACTTTCATTTTTTTATTATGTAGAGTTGGTTATTATCTAGTCTTGGTTATTATTTGAATATACTATCTGGACTTAGATCTTTCTTGTAGAATGTACTATCTGAACTTAGATGTTTCTTGTAAAATATACTATCTGGACTTAGATGTTTCTTGTAAAATGTATCATCATATGTTGTCTTGGTTATTATCTTGTCTTTGTTGCACTTTCATATTTCTAGTCTCTATTATTTGTTGTCTTTGTTGTATCTCATCATATATTGTTATCAGGCATGACAGGTCGTCACGGATCGTTTCGTATTTCCCGATATGGGGCACGGGGTACTGATACTAGCAGAGGACAGGGTACTCCTTCGGTACCTACTGGTGGTACTGCTAAAGGACGGGGTTCTTCTTCGGTACCTCCTACTGGTACCGGCTCTGGATCCTCGTCGTCCAGTACTCCTGTGTATCGGACAGTAGCTCCGTCCGCCACGATGCTACGTGGCATATCTCCTAGGACGAGTAGTTCCAGGCCTGAGACTGCTCTCGAGAGTAGCGTTCCTCCTGCTGATACGACGATGGAGGGAGATGAGCAGATGGAGGAGGCTGCGTCGATGGCCGACCAGTATCAGGCAGATGATGCCTGCGCACCTCCGGAGGAGACGAGGACGGAGATCTGGGCCGACGGTACAAAGTAAGTATTTTGGTTTATCATTTTTTCTGTGTTTATCATAAATTAACTTATCTCATGAATATAATATGTCTGTATAGATATTGTCCCCCGTCGGTACAGAGACGCCTAGGCCAGCTCCTGAGGCAAAATTATGGTGGTCCTTGGATAAACTACTCGGATGCTCCGGACGATAGGAAGGCCTACTGGTTTGCGCGCTTCAAGGTTAAAATAGATTTACTTTTAACATGAATCATTTGATTTATGCATATTATATATTACTGAAAAATATTTGGTTTGCGTACTCTTCTAAGATATATTTTTCTATCCACCGCACCGGGCCGAGCTGATCGAGAAGATGTTTCATGTTGTCGCTGCTAAGCTGATCCACGACGCTATTAATGATCAGAAGGCTCGTGATCGTGCCAAAAAGCCGATCCAAGGTTGGATCACCCCTGATCAGTGGGATGCGATGAAGGCTCGATTCAACGAGCCAAGGTACAAGGAAAAGTCCGAGAAGGCCAAGACGGCTAGGCAGCATGCCTCGAAGTGATACAGTGGGTCGATTCCGATGACGGAACATTTCCGTCGTCTGTTATGTATTTTTCTTTCAGAAATATTATCTTAATGCAAATCCGATAAATTATTACTAAGATAATATATTTAATTACAGGTAAGAAAGGTCGGTAATGCCGACATGGTGACCGTCTTCCTGGCCACCCATCGGAAGGGCGAAGGCCTTATTGACGAGAGGGCCGAGCTTGCCTATGTAAGTATTACAATACTATTTGTTAATTATAATACTTCGTGTTAATTTTAATATAACTTAGTAAATATGCATGCAAATAAATATTCATGTAGTTAGTAATAATAAGTACATTAATTAGAGATTAGAAATCATAGAGTACTATCCATACTTTCTAGGCCGAGTATCAGAGGCTTCGGGACCGGGCGACTGCTAGTGCACCTACTGCGGGAGAGGCCGGTACTTCCTCGCAGCCCACTCAAGCTCCGTCGGCGGACGAGCTGTGGATGACCGCTGCTGGTGGCCTCCGTAGGGGTACGTACTACGGTACGGGATCCTATGGCACCCTAGTTGCGAGTCAGTCCTCTAGGACATCCCCCGCTAGTGTGTATGGTCCACAGCCATCCCAGGAGTCTGCCCGAGTCCACCAGATGATGGAGTCTCTCCGGGACGAGCTGCTATGACGGATTCAGGACCAGTCTCAGCACCAGTCGGACGAGCATGCGCTTATAGCACGATTGGATGCGCTCGACCGCAGCATTATGGAGCTCCGGAATACGACTGAGCGGACAGAGCGGAGCGTCACCGATCTTAGAGCGTCGATGGGGCGCAACGTATTGGATCTGCAGGCATCACATATGACCATGGACGAGAGGCTGAGATTGGTGCAGGATTCGGTGGCTGATAGTAGTGATAGAATGTTATCTACCATGGATTCATACCACCAGCGACTTGCAGCGTAGGAGCATTATCGTCCTCCGGGTGCGCCTTCATCGTAGTCGACTCCGCCGGTGCCACTGCCTTCTTCATCGACACCGACTCCACCGACGTCACTACCTCCTTCATCGGTATCGATTTCACAGGAGGACTATGGGCTTTTCTTAGCCCTTCGTCACGGCGCGCCCCCTCCTGCTCCAGATCCCCAGTAGTCCTAGTTATGACTGTTTGCATTGAGTGTTTGAGTACTTAGTTTTCTTTGTATTTGTTTGTGACACTTATTTGTTTGTGACACTTGTTTGCTGGTTGCATAGATACATTGGTTATTGGTTGTGTAGACCCATGACAATTTGGATATTGGTTTATATATGTTGTGTGGACTTTGGTTATTTTATGTTGTTATTCGTTTCATTTGGATGTTAATTTACCGGCGTTGAGTGTCCACCGAAGGGGTCGGCGAACCCAGGGATAAAATGTGCTTGTGTATTGTGTTTCAGATTAAACTGCAAGGAGAAAATGATTCTGTGGAGAAAACTGCATATTGCAATTTATTTTTTTTATTTTTTTTCAAATTTAGCGACGACTACCGACGTTTACCGACGCTTTTCGACGGCACATTGCGTCGGTAGACGTCGCTTAACTGGCATATATTGCCAGGATACCGACGTATAGCGACGTCAGTTTCGTCGGTATGCGTCGGTAACCGTCGGTAGACGTCGGTAACTTTCCCAGGATTTTATCTCATTTTTCCAGGATATACCGACGTATAGCGACATCACAAAACGTCGTTAATATTCCCCAGGATATACCGACGCATTGCGACATCGTAAACGTCGGTAATTTTTCCAGGAAATACCGACGTATAGCGATATCATAAATGTCGCTATTTCATCGACGAAACGATGGTAAACGTCGGTATATTACCGACGTAATTTTGCGTCGGTAAACGTCGGTGTTGTCGACGATCAGCGACGTCTTTCCAAACAGCGACTAAGGTTTTTGTGACAAGAGGAAGACGTCGCTAAATACGTCGCTAAACTGGTTTAGCGACGTCTTTAGGCGTTTTAGCGACGTCTTTAGGCGTCGCTAAAATGACTTATTCTGGTAGTGTTGTTATATAATTTTCTCTTATCTTGTACTCAATTATATTAGATCATACCAAAAACGTTGTCCATGAATCTTTTCTTTTACTCAAAATTGTTGTTTAAATGATTTGTACCATGTGTTTCATGGCAATACCATAACATGTCATCTAAGAGCATCTCCAACCCTATTGTGAGTTTGGAAAGAGTGGTTGTCACATAGGAATGACAAGCAATTTTTTTAAAAGTACTTCTCCAATGCAAATGTGAAATAAATTGTGAAGTTGACATGGCAATGACATGGCAATTAATGAGAATGTGAAGTTGGTTGTCTAGATCTAGACAATGCACTTCACAATGACTTTACGTCCACATCATCAATTATGAATAAATATATATATATATATATATATATATATATATATATATATATATATATATATATATAAGAAGAAGTTAAAAAGTTGTCTTGGAAGTTGAAAAAAAAGTAATTTTATTGGCTTCTCAAACTTTTGCATTGGAGAACATATTTTTATCTCATTGTCTTATGTGAATGTCAT
Organism: Iris pallida; assembly: GCA_029216955.1. NCBI lineage: Eukaryota > Viridiplantae > Streptophyta > Magnoliopsida > Asparagales > Iridaceae > Iris > Iris pallida. The sequence continues at coordinate 6,200,149 of JANAVB010040417.1, forward strand.
CTTGCCACATAGGAAAGACATTGTTTTATGTCTCATGCACATAGGATTCACAACACAAAACAAGACAATAGGATTGGAGATGCTCTAACTATATAATCATGAATATATATATAAACAAATGGGTCTAGAGAGAGAGAGAGTTGCATGACGACCTTCTTCAAATAGAAGCTTGACGAAGAGAACCTTCTTCTTGGAATAGGAAGAAAAGAGAGAGTCGCAGCTGCCATTTTGAAAAAATTCAACTAGTAAGAATAAGAGTGTATGCCAACCAATGAGAGTCTGTATAGAGAGAGAAGAAGAAGTAATGACCCTTGTTAGCAATCACCCGAATAAAACTCGTATTATACGCAAATTTTTCCGTATCTTTTATAAACGTATAATACTTGCGTACTTTTGACATATCCAAATCAGTACATAAATTTTAAGCATGTGAAGTTTTAAACATGTTCTGTATAAATTATTGACAAATTTGGTACAATAAAAACTGTTTAATTAACCAAATTGACAACATATTTAAGAATGTAAAGTTTCTAACCTCAATATTTTTATTTTTCAAACATTTGACCGAATTTTTGAACGTATTTTATTTGCAATGAGCCGATTTATACTCGTACTTTTGTCGTCCCGAATTTTTTCCGTTTGCCGAATTGCTAACAAGGGTAATGACAGAGAAAGTGTTCGATAGAGAGGTGGATGATGCCTGCAGTGCAATCTCCCTCAGCCTCCCACCACCAGCCACGTGGGAGTAACTGCATCCAACGTGGCAGCTCGTGCAGCCACAATGCCCCCCTTGCCTTTGGTTGGACCCAGCTCAGCTGAAAGAAAAGAAAGAAAATCAAAGTGTTAATTTATCACAGCCATTTGATATTTAGCTGTCAATTTTTTTTTCTTCTTCTTTCTGAATTGAGGTTTAAGTTGGATTACTTGTGCTTTTGGGCTCTTTATTTGCGGTGTCTGCAGTGGAATATCCAGGAATTCTCTTTTTCAATTGTCTAAGCTTCTAAAAGTATGTGGCAAGTGAAGGAACACAAGTCGAAATCGTTGAGGCGTGTAGATCACTGTTCTCAAGAAAAAATTCGTCCATATACGTTACTGTGTAAGGCTCGAACGGCAACTTTCCTCCAGGATACAACAACGAGTTACAGATAGGAGTACCTATCTATAACCTACTATCGAACAACGAAGAAGACGAACGGCAGTGTTTGATATCTCTCTCTCTCTCTCTCTCTCTCTCTCTCTGGGTTTGATCTTAGCGGGGTGGGTCTCATTCTGTGAAGAACAAGTAATAAATATAGAGTTGCAAAAACTCTAAATCTGTTAGATCGTGAACCCAAAAATCAGGAGTAAGATCAAGAACGACGTGTTGAATGAGTAGTGGAGGTTAGTTAATGGGCCACATAAATCGCGGGTTCACTACCAAGAGGAAAGTGTAAAAAGCAGAGTCGTGTCCCGCCCACATGAGGCTTAACGGCCCGGGTGCATTCTAGCCCAATGTCCTACGGGCGCGCGAGCACCCCTCTTACTACCCACTCATCACAACCATGCAGAAGGTATGAACATATATACTCAATGTTGGTTCGAAGCGATGTGGGACTGAACAAAAGTCCATTTCCTTTTGTCTATGGTGTATTTGAAATATTCAACGTGGAACTAACAAGAGTTCCAACAGCAAGGGATGGAATGGGGCTCACATCATAATTCAGCATCAAATTTTGCTTACATATTTAAAATTAAAAGAAAATTTAAATGTCCATTCATTCTTTTTCCAAACCCGCACTCACTAAACTTTATGTCACTGGTTCTAACCATGAATTAGGTGCTAGTGAGCAAAAAATTATAACAATTTATAAGACAAATAAGACAGGTTAAAATTAGTGGCAGATGCAGGAATTTAAAAGAGAATGGTCAATCTCAAATGTAAAAAAATTCCAAAATTTTATTAAATAAAGTTTGGAGGGGACAAAATATAAAATTGACACAAATTATGAAAGATAAAGTAAAATTTAATGTAAATATGTATATAGAAATTAAAAAATATAATTTTCGGAGAGGACAAACCATAAAATTGATGATTTTTTTTAATAAGAACATAAATATTTAACATGGAAGCAAAAATTCAATGGAGACAACCTTTTATGTAGGTCCGCCCCTGCTTGAAATATATTAGTCTACTGAGTAAAGATACAATTATGTAAAGGAAAATCGTAAAGAGAAAAAAAACATGGATTGGACAAGAAAAGAAAGGAAAAAAGTTCTGGCTACAAACCCCTTTACCATGGCTACTAATTTCTTAACAGTTTTGCTAACCTTAAAAAGTATAAAGTAAGAAGAAACAATTTTTAAGAGGGGAAAAAAAAGAAAGGTCCTACCGGGATTCGAACCCAGGTCGCCAGATTCAAAGTCTGGAGTGCTAACCACTACACCATAGAACCTTTGACGAGAAATATTTCAAAATGATGACTGTGATACATAAACAAACAAAGGCTTGAAGCTTAATTATCGATCAGACACATGTTTCCACAATTTGGTGCGTGTTTGTTTAGCTGTAACTACAATTGCAACTTTACTTGCAGCCAACAACATCCACATTGTTTGGCATGAGGTAGGACCATCATTGTTCACAAGTTTCATGTGAGTCAAAATGATGGCAACACCACTTCGCAGTCGCTAACTGCAGGTCTAACTGCATGCCGGGCCTGCTGGCTAGTTAGGCTACTTGACACCACTCTCTTTCACTTATCTGGGCTTTTCAGGCTTCAACTACGGCAGACACAACCCATCCTACAATAACATGAAGAATACTACAGAAGCTTAGGAACACAGGATAGCATGCATTTGCAGATTATTGGTATTTGGTACAGGTGAAGAACACACCATGCTGAATTCAGGAAATTTTGCGTAAAGAATCCGAGAAATCAACAATTCTTTTAAACCTTCATTTCTATCTGCTGATCAACTATGGACGTCCAACATAACAGAAAGAGTTGCACAGTACAACTTCCAAAACACCACCCCCTGGTTCCTAACAGCACATCTTTTAAAATGTACATCTACAATAAACATTATATACCAAAACTTTTACCAGCAAATCGCTTTCTTTTTATACTACTACGGTTTCCTATATGACCACTGCTCCAAGTTTGTGACAACAATGTTACTTCCTGATTGAGCTGTGGTTGAGAGCTCTGAAGACGGAGGTGAGCTCCTCGTTTTGCCATTAGCAAGATTACAGCTGACCAGATCTTCTGAAGGATCCGCTTCTATAAGATCTGGCAAGTATCTGTTCACTTCAAGTTTCTCTGTGTCGAGCATGAAGTCGTCTATTGTTGCCAACGATTTCAACTGTCGACCCAGAGAGGCTATTGTCTTCTGGCATTCTGCCAGCTTCCCAGCAGCCAAAGCAAGCTCTTTCTCCTGTAGTGCAAGGAAAGAACAATTCAGTGTACAAGCATTGACATCATAACACAGGATCACAGAAATTAAGACGAAGTTTGCTTAAATTCATGCTTGCTATTAAAAGTCATGAATTTAAGTTAAACCCGAGACTTATCAGCTATTTTTCTTCTGGTTATCAAAATCATTGGCACTGACATGATGACCACTTCTATTTGACCCTTTGTTAGCGTAAAAACGTACATAATGTAAATCAAAGAAATATTAACATACTATTTGAGACAGAAAGATGCTAAGCATAATACTATATGTAGCCGGGGGCATCAGCAGTTCTGCCTCAGAACTTTTAGTCTATATTGCTTTAGTACAGATTAAAGTTGAGCTATGGCTCTTCCATGAAGCTTAGAAGTTTGCCATTGCAATTTCGTTAAATTTACATACGATTATCCTCATTTTCCACGATTTCGTGATCTTCAATATATTCCTGTGAAATGTTCAGCCAAGTTTGAAGGACAGTCAATGAAATTCCTTTGGTAGGAGTAGAACTCAAGTATGAATTTGGAACCTGAATGTCAATGTAACAAAATGGAAGACTAAAAGTCTAGTAGAAGGTTTAGAATATATATATAAAGCTGTACCTGTTTTATTTTCAGATCTCCATTTGATCTGGATGTTAGTCCCGGGGCTTGATCAAAGATGGTAGACTCGATGTCGAGATCAGAGGTTCAACAAACGTTCACCTTCTGATTATTCTCGAGATCCAAGAGCAACACTATAATATAAATCTGATTACAAAAGCAACAATAATCAGAAAGTAAATCTCACGTTCTTCCTCGCAATCGCAGTTGCTGACGGACATAACTAAGTTCAGAAAATAAATCTCACGTTCTTCCTTGCAATCGCAGTTGCAGACGGACAGAACTGAGTTACAACTTAGATGAAGGAGAAGAAAGAAGAAAGAAGAAAGAAGAAGAGGAAAGGTTCTTGCTGGGGTGATTAAGATCACCGTTGCTCAAAGCAAGATTCGCCCCAACACGATCTGCTTCCAGGAACCAGCAAGTTCACGAAGAACTTCTGGAACGCTCGTAAGTCAATATTTGAGACTTGAACGGGCTTCCTGGACTTTACAGACTCCCTTAATTCTCTTCTTGGTGCATCTTTCAAAGGAGGCCAAGGGGCTCTATTTATAGAGTGGAGTTGAGACTTCACCTCTTCTCCTATCCGATGTGGGACTAAAATACCAATACTCAAAAATAGAGTTTGATATTTTAGATCATCCCACAATTAGCATAGAAGTGTGCCAGTCCACGCCTACCCCTCGAACACTCCCGTGCATGCACGAGACATCCTGGAGTCCGCGTCCGAGTCCGAGTCCGCACAACAAAAATCAACTTGCATCCTTGTTGGATTTAATCCTTTTTCCTTCTAGGAAAATACTCCCACATGGCACAAACTTGTGCCCCACTACACCTCATGTGCACACCTCAACACAAGCAATGCATTATATTGAGATACTCACCATTTGGTGTAGCCGATGTGGGACTATCTTTTCTAGTCCAAAGGCAAAAAACACCAACAATCCCCCACATATCTCAATATATGGGTTGAGCGTTCCCCACAGTGACTGCCCATCATGCATTAGGAGAGATATCGCTACGACTTGAATCTTCCCGCATAGGTTAAATAACAGCATGATACAAGAATGGACTAAGCCTTGAATTCTGCACCATAACTGCAATTCTTACTACTCACATAATGACATCAACTGTGCTTCTAGCTGCACATTGAAGGTCTTGTGCCAGCCTGGTTTCAGTGTATAATTTTTGGGCGTCTACAAGTTTACCCTCAAGAGACGGCCTGATATCTCTGTCCATACACTATAGGTGAGTTCTTTATAAAGAGTCATGGCATGAAGCATTGCGCTTTTTTGCGGTGCTACGCCGCTATGACATGGCTTAAAGCCGAGGCTTTACCCCACCTGGGTACCTCATCGTAGTGTCATACTACTGTAGCATGAGGTCATAGGCCTCTTTGTAGTGCCAAACTACCCAGCATGAAGCCTTGCGCTTCCGTGCGGTGTTATGCCGCTATGACATGGCTCGTAAAGTCGAGGCTTTACCCTACCTGGTACCTCTTCGTGGTGTCATGTCACTGTAACATGAGGACATCGTCCTCTTTGTAGTGCTGTCTACCTCTCTTTATTACGATTATCATACAACATTATGTTACCTGCCTATTTGCGGTGCTACTCCGCTGTGACTTGGCTTGCAAAGCCGAGGCATTATCCCTACCTGGGAACCTCATGGTGGAGTCACCCCACTGTAGCATGGAGTTACACTCCTTGTAGTGCTGCGCTACCGTGCTTCCTGTAAAGCACTCCAGGCATTCACTCTGCCTGAGAACTCATTAAGGCATTTAAGCCAACCTTCCCACAGGATCCGTTTTCCGCAGAAAACAACAGTAGACAACAGTGGTTGTAGGTCCGTAACCTCTCCATGTCACATAGGACAAGTACCCACCGTTCCTGATATTCTTCTGGTTAATAGTCCTCCCTTGAACCAAAAGCTAGATGCCTAGTAGATTTCTCTTTGAACTAATAGCATAAAATTTTATGGTAGGAATGTAATAACACAATATCAGAATGCCTTCAAGCCCATTTTACAAGCTGTGTCATCGACCAGCTGGCGCTTGAGGCCCTTGGTGAACGGATCCGCCAGGTTCTCCTGACTCCGAACATCAATCACTGCAATGACACCTCTCTTGATGAGATCGTTCACTGCCCTGTGCTTCAACCGCACAGTTCTCTTCTTTCCGTTGAAAAGATCATTTGATGCCACCGCTCCAGTCGCCTGGTTGTCGCAGTATATCGAAATTGTCGGTATTTGTGCCCCAACCACTGGAAGATCATACATGAGCTCCCGAAGCCACTCTGCTTCATCTGCTGCGGTATCAAGTACAAAGAACTCAGATTCCATAGATGATCGCGAGAGCATAGTCTGTTTCTTCGACTTCCACGATATAGCAGCTCCACCCATTATGAATATGAATCCACCGTGGACCTCTCGCTCTCTAATTCTGAGCACCAACTGGCATCACTGAAGCCTTCCACTACCGGCAGATCTCCGCTGTAGTGCAGTGCATATGTCTGAGTCTTCTTGAGATATCTCATAACCTGTTTTACAGCTTTCCAGTGCTCAATGCCTGGGTTGCTCGTGAAACGACTCAGCATTCCCACAGCGAAAGCTATGTCAGGCCTTGTGGCAGTAGTAGCATACATCAAACTCCCGATTACGCTTCCATACTCGAGCTGCCTGACGCTTTTCCTTGAATTAGGCTTCAGTTTCATATCACACTTCTACGGCGTATCGATCCCTGGAAGATCCTGATACCCGTAACGAGTGATCATCTTCTCAACATAATGAGACTGTGACAGCGCTAGTCCAGTGTCTGTCCGGATGATCTTGAGTCCCAAGATAACATCAGCATCCCCCAAGTCCTTCATACTGAACTTCGTCGAGAGGAACTTCTTTGTCTCCGTGACACAGCTTATATCCGTACCTAGGATTAGCATGTCGTCCACGTATAGACAAACGATGATTCCTCTTCCGTCAGCAAACTTCGTATAGATACACTTGTCTGTTTCACTGACCCTATAGCCATTTGACCTTATGACTTTGTCAAACTTCTCATGCCATATTTTGGGAGCTTGCTTTAAACCGTACAGAGATTTCACCAACTTACAGACTTTGTCTTCAAGACCTTTGATGACAAACCCTTCTGGTTGTTGTATGTAGATCTTTTCGGTCAGCTCGCTATTCAGGAATGCCATTTTCACATCCATATGATGTATCACCATCTTATGTATCGCTGCGAGAGCAATCAACATTCTGATGGTGGTCATCCGGGTTACTGGAGCATACGTGTCAAAGTAGTCGATCCCCTGCTTCTGAGAAAACCCCTTGGCCACCAACCTGGCCTTGAACTTGTCAATAGTTCCATCTGCTTTCATCTTCTTCTTGAAGTTCTATTTGCATCCGATAGGTTTTGCTCCTTCAGGAAGATCAACCAACACCCAATTGTTATTTTGAGGTGATGGAATCAATTTCATTGCCAATCGTCTCCTTCCAGAAAATATCATCTCTGGTCTTCATCGCCTCATCATAGGTAAGCAGATCTGCTTCCACATGATAGGTGATGAAGTCATCTCCGAAGTTCTTCGGCCTTCTCGCTCGCTTCGACGACGGCTCAACGAGTTCTGGTTCAACCGTTGTTTCAACAACAACATCTTCTTGGACTACTTCTTTATTGAAAACTTCAGTTTTTTGCGCACCCTTATTGTTCTCCGGTTTATCCGTAAGAACAATATTCTTGTGCCTTGCAAATTGTCTTCACGAGATTAGATGATATGATTTGACTCAATATCAAGAAATCTCCGAGCATCACTCTTCTCGGCATACCCCAAGAAGATCATCTTCGTAGTCCTAGTCCCCAGCTTCTGAATCTTCAGATCTGGGAGCTTCACATAAGCCAGAAACCCCCACACTCGAATGACATTCAAGTTAGGTCTGACTTTGAACCAGTGTTCATGAGAAGTTGCGTCCGAAGTTGCATACGGCACTCTATTTAGAATAAAAGTGGTGGTCAATGCAGCTTCTCCCCATTAGTATTGAGGAAGACCCGTAGTTAGCAGCATTGAGTTCATCATTACTGTCAACGTTCTGTTCTTCCTCTCCGCTATCCCTTTAGATTGAGGAGAATACGGAGCAGTAGTCTCATTGATGATTCCATGTTCTTTGCAGAACGATACGAATTCTCGATCACTTCTGAGTAGTTGTAGATCGGTTTAACGTTCAGCTTCATCCCTGAAGTCTCTGAACTACTCGAATGCTGCATCCTTCTACTTGAGAAGTCATGCGAACGTGCACTTCGAGAAATACTTCGAATCGGCCTCTGTGGAGAATTGATAAAAGTCACAGATATCTGAGTGTACTAACTCCAGATGATCAGTACTTTAGTTCAATCGTCTGAGCAGCTTCCCAACAGTCTTGTATCTGCACAGACCTTAAACTCCTCCACCTCCTTACCCCCACATTCTGAAGATAAGGTTCCGGTAGGACAGCTTGAGTCTGCTTCTGTCATAGAACAACTCTCAGTCCACTCAATGAAGTAACTTCATCGCCATCAGCATAAGTTCGAACATTCCTTCAGTACCGAATATCTTTTCGAAGCATGTTCCTCGTCAAGAAATTACCATCTGGTTAGTACGAATGTCCATCTTTCAAGTCTGTATCAGATAACAGACTTTCTGAGATCAGATTGCCAAAAAATCTCTGGTACGTGCAACACGCATTCCAGTGTCTTTATCGGTGGTTAATAACCACTGTCTCGATCTTCAGAACTTCTGCTAGATATATGTTCGCCATCGAGACCATCGTCATAACATGGCTCGTCCTTGGTGAACAGCTCCTTTGAGAGCACACGTGGTCAGATGCACTAGTGTCGGACCACTAGTCAGCTACCACGCTAGATAACTCAACCTGTGCAACAATAGAAACCAAGTTAAGTAATCAAAATAACCAAGTTTAGCTATACCTGCTATTTTGGTTTGTGCTTGGATTTGTATTCACTCATGTAGTGGCAATTCTTGTCACAGTTGAAGCAAGTCACGTGGGACTTGGACTTCTGTTGCTTGAACGAAGGACCGTTCACTTTTAGATTAGTGGAGTCCTTCTTCTTGTGATGAGAAGCCACCTGCTACCCCTTGAACTCTCTTGTCTGCACCAAGTTGGCCTTAGCCAGTTGTTTGGACAGAGAGTCCATCTTCTGTTGAGATCACATTTCGTCCTCAACGTGGATCTCTTGTAGAAGATCTTCCAAGCTAATGTCCAGCTTCTATCGATGCATTCTAGCATAGAAGTTGCTCCAACCGGCAGGAAGTTTCGAGACTATCCCTCCAACGACAAACTTGTCGACGAGGGACATCTTCTTGTCATCTAACTTCTGGCGCAACTTCAGGAATTCCTTTACTTGAGGTAGCATCGCCATCTCGTCTTCGAAGAGCCACTTGTGGTACTTCTCGACGATGAAGTTTTTGGACCTGTTCTCATCATCTTCATATAGCTTACCCAAAGAATCCCAGATCTCTTTGGCCTTCACCTTCTTGGAATATGACTCTGCCAGAGAGTCTTCCATAGAATTGAGAATCAACAGTTTACAGATGCTGTTTTCTCTCTTCTATTTGCTCTGCTTGACGAGTGCAGCAGCAATAGCTTCGACAGTTCCTCCTTCTGGATTCGTCGGTTCATCCTCAATCAACACATGGTCTACGTCTACGAGTTGAAGATTAAGGGTGGCCTTCCTCTTCCAGATTTGGAAATGTTCTCCATCGAATTTCTCCAACTTGTTAAAGCTGGTATCGATGAGAGAAGCACGAGAGTTCTCCATCTACAAGGATCTTGCTTTGAGATTGTTAGTCCCGGGGCTTGATCAAAGATGGTAGACTCGATGTCGAGATCAGAGGTTCAACAAACGTTCACCTTCTGATTATTCTCGAGATCCAAGAGGAACACTATAATATAAATCTGATTACAAAAGCAACAATAATCAGAAAGTAAATCTCACGTTCTTCCTCGCAATCGCAGTTGCTGACGGACAGAACTGAGTTCAGAAAATAAATCTCACGTTCTTCCTTGCAATCGCAGTTGCAGACGGACAGAACTGAGTTACAACTTAGATGAAGGAGAAGAAAGAAGAAAGAAGAAAGAAGAAGAGGAAAGGTTCTTGCTGGGGTGATTAAGATCACCGTTTCTCAAAGCAAGATTCGCCCCAACACGATCTGCTTCCAGGAACCAGCAAGTTCACGAAGAACTTCTGGAACGCTCGTAAGTCAATATTTGAGACTTGAACGGGCTTCCTGGACTTTACAGACTCCCTTAATTCTCTTCTTGGTGCATCTTTCAAAAGAGGCCAAAGGGCTCTATTTATAGAGTGGAGTTGAGACTTCACCTCTTCTCCTATCCGATGTGGGACTAAAATACCAATACTCAAAAATAGAGTTTGATATTTTAGATCATCCCACAATTAGCATAGAAGTGTGCCAGTCCACGCCTACCCCTCGAACACTCCCGTGCATGCACGAGACATCCTGGAGTCCGCGTCCGAGTCCGAGTCCGCACAACAAAAATCAACTTGCATCCTTGTTGGATTTAATCCTTTTTCCTTCTAGGAAAATACTCCCACATGGCACAAACTTGTGCCCCACTACACCTCATGTGCACACCTCAACACAAGCAATGCATTATATTGAGATACTCACCATTTGGTGTAGCCGATGTGGGACTATCTTTTCTAGTCCAAAGGCAAAAACACCAACACTGGATATGTGGGGGAAGTCAGCTTCTTGCCTCTTCCTCAAAAGCTCGTCCTCCAAATTCTGACACTTTGCTGCAAATTCGGCAGACAATGCTCTCTCCTCATCGATTTTTCCTTCTAATAACTCCACATTTTCCTGTAGCTTCTCCACTTCCAAACGTGTTGACTCAAGCTGAAACTGCAACAAGTTTCTCTCCGCCTCTACAGTCTCTTGTTTAGTAGCAAACTCGGTAGATCGTGATCTCTCTTCCTCAATTCTCCTCTCTAATAAACCAACTTTCTCCTGGAGCTTACTGATATCCAAGTCTGACATCAGGAGCTGAGACTTCATTGTGTTTCTTATGGAATTAGCAGCTTCTAATTTAACTGCAAATTCTGCAGAGAGTGCTCGCTCGTCTTCAACTCTGCCTTCTAATAGAACCACCTTCTCCTGTAACTTCTCAACTTGCATATATGATGATTGGAGATGAGCACTTAGCATATTATCGAGAGTTCATAACTTCATATGTGGTATAGATATCAATAAATAGAGTGGATTCTTGACCCATATGCTCATAGCTTGAACTAATGAACTTGTTAAAGTAACATGTTGTGTAAGTATGAAATCTCTTACTTTGGCTGATAAGTGCTGTTGACATAGATTAGAACCAACACTGTGGGTCACTAATTGGAGTAATTATCCCCTTTGCAGTAACAAGGTTTGGGCACAAATCCTCCTGAACGTTATCAATATTCTGTTTTCAGTTACCATTAGACACCAGTTTCAGACCAATCTAGTATGTTACGTTAGTAAAAAAAAAGGGGCAATATTTGCAACCATAATCACATAAAATTGAGTAAAGGTGGACCAACGGTCTTCCAGTGAAAGATAGAAGAAAAATACGAGAATAACTTACAATGTAGAGTTTTTAGCATAAAAGTTGCGTGAATATCTTCAATTGCTAAAAGTATTCAAAACAGTAGTCTCTAACCAGGATTCTACTTCAAAATGACTACCCTGATTTTAATTACAAAAAGATTAGAACTCTTAAGGTTTAACTAAAGGTTAAAGTGTTCATATGATCAGAATGTAGGGAAACTTATTCCTCCAGCATGCAAATTGCAAAATAAGTGAAACTTGGGCAGTGTACCTGAAACAGCTTCTTCAGCAACCTTAGAATGTTGCTTCACCAAATCCTCTTTAGAACTGATGTTCAAAAGAGCAGCTGATAATTTCTCAGTCAATTTTTTCACAGTTTCATGGACTTCATGTTTCTTATTGGGTTCATGGACATCATTGTCACCAATCTTTGATGAAACATATGGTGTTTGAGCATGATTTGGAGAATTGTTGTTTGGAGAAGCCATACTAATCTTTGATGATACGTCAGGTGATTGAGCCTGATTTGGGGAATTATTGTTTGGAGAAGCCCTCAATGCCTCCTGTTATATAATCAATGCAACATAAGATAACTACTCTAGCAATTATTACCTACAATGAAAACTCAGAACATTTTTTGCTAAAAGCTTGATTTCAGCTTCTGGCAGAATCGAGAAACTTAATGAAAAGATTCAAAGATGCACAACAAATCACAAAGAAATTATATGTAGAAACTAAAGTAGTACGTAGGAGCCTAGAGTATGGAAAAAATTCTCACTTCCAAAGAACTCAAATAAACTAGTAAAGATCATGTATCACTAACACACTGCTTCATTCAGAAGGGGAAAAAATGCTACAAAGAGAACTGTTAGAACAGCTTCCAACACATATACGATCTGCACTTACTGTAATAACATTGCATGACAAAGGCAGCCTATAGTAATCACTTTCATAATCCCTTTTCGGACATCGAGTCCACAATAAAATGAACACTTCTACAGAACCATTATACATCTGTGCACCAAGTTCTTAGAGCCATTACTTTAAT
>JANAVB010040417.1:6212832-6336443 GCA_029216955.1 Iris pallida
TGCAGGGTTGATTCCTATCACCAATCCTTAAGGACTTACCTATATGAGAGGTCGTGAGGGCCGCGACTATAGGACAGGGCGATCCTAGACAACTCTCATGAATGTGTAAAAGTGTGCATGGCCAATCTAACGCACCACCCGATAGACCCAGTACCTCTAGCGTACTATGTGTGCTATTTTCTGAATCTGGTTCAAGAAGACTGATTCAAGGCGTAGTCCATCAAGCTCTTCTTCAGACAAAGACAATAGTCACTACGTGAGATTCAAGGCTGTAGTCCATCTCATTTATGCATAGTATAAACCTGCCCAGATATTTTCTACTCTTTTCTTTTCTTACTCGGAACTTGATTTTTGGGGGGGATTGTTGTATAGCTGTACAATAAAGGAAAAAAAAATCAAGTTTTCCTAACGTTGGCATATGTCCAACGGTTCAATTTTTTTTTAATTTCTTTTTTAATAGCTTTCAATTATCAATGATTTCTCATTAAACATCATTCATTTTTTGGGATATAGAGTTGCCTATATATTGAGCTCCATTCTCCACCTTTAGACACACAAAAAAATTCTCCTCTACAAAAACTCTCTCGAATTTCTCGTTGCTCTCGAAAATCAGTTCTTCGTTGTTGCTCTGGGCAGAGCTAAGTCGGGGTCATCCTCTCCAAGTCGTGTGCGGCAAAGAGATTCCGGTAGACCGGAGATTTTACCACTAGGAGCGTTCGGATCCAGTCTGCACATAGACCCGGACTATCTCTTAGGGCAGTGCTTCGTGCGCGACTTCCCTGAAGGCCGGTAACATTTAATTAAGTTTATTATTTTTACAGTTTTAAAAAGTGAAGATTTGTGAAGAAATTCTAACAAATACAAGACATAAACTTCTTATATTGATGCCGTAAAAAAAATGATATAGTTGTGAATAAAAGAGAATTATATTTCTTCATGTAACTTCAAATAATTTAAAGTTCAGTAGATTGATGCAAATATTGAACTAAGACACCTGATATGGGCTTGGGGAAAGGAAAATGCTAAGTCTACTACCAAATGCTTACAACTATCTTCCAACCTCTTTCACCCACCCCTTACCCTTGTTAGCAATTCGGCAAACGGAAAACATTCGGGACGACAAACGTACGCATATAAATCGGCCCATTGCAAATAAAATAAGTTAAAAATTTCGGTCAAATATTCAAAAAATAGACATATTGAGGGTTAAAAACTTCACATTCTAAAATATGTTGTCAATTTGGTTAATTAAACAGATTTTTACCACGTTTTTTGTGCCAAATTTTTCAATAATTTATATGGAACACATTTTAAAACTTCGCACGTTTAAAATTTACATACTGATTCGAATCATTCAAAAGTACGCAAGTATTAATGTTTCTGAATTAAAAATACAAAAAAATTGCGTATAATACGATTTTTATTCAGGTGATTGCTAACAGAGCCCCTTACACATGGGTCCCACCGGGTCCCACCACCCCTCACACCCCCTGCTACATGGGTTCCACCCAACCCTACCACTTACTCCCCTCCTCCAATCGAAGTCCGACATGTGGCGGATTGTAGGAATGTTGTAAGCATTTGTTGTAGGCATAGCAAAGCTCGGAGGAAAATGCTATGCTTGGTTGTAAGCTTTACAACCAATTTTGGTTGTATGCTTTACAACCGCCTACGTGGCATCCATTGATTGGAGGAGAGGGGGGACCGAGTGAGACCGGGTGGGACCATGTTAGTAGGGGGTGGGTGTGGGTTGTAAGAAAGTTGTAAATATTTGGTAGTAAACTTTAGGGGTGCAACTCGGACGGGTTGGGTCGGACTTGAGGTCAACCCGAGTCCAACCCGATGAATCATAAGCCTAGCCCGACCCCAAGCCCGGCCCGACCTCGGATTCAACATATGAAACCCAAGACCAAGCCCGGAGGATCGGGTTTGGCTCGGGTTGAACTCAGGTTGGGTCGGATCCATCGAATTTATCGGGCTCTAATATACTAAGTTACTAACTGAAACAATTTTAAACAAAAGTAATATTAAACACATAATTAAATAGCAATCAAGTCTTGATCATTTGCAAAATACAAACTAAAATAAGATTTAGGATAAAGAGTTGAAGAGTTGGGTGAAAAAGTTTATATATATATATATATATATATATATATATATATATATATATATATATATACAGAAATTTTCATATAGAGGGAAAATGTTTAACCAATTTGCATAGAACAGGATAATTTATAAATATTTCTAAAAAAGGGGATCTGGCACCAGTACAACTGGCGCCAGACAATTTTTTTTTTTTTTTTAACATCAGGCGCCAGACACACTGGCGCCAAAGAGAAAATAAGAATAAAAAAAATTCTCAAACCCGGCGCCAGTGCAACTGGCGCCAAACTTTTTTTTTTTTTTTTTTTGGTTTTTTCGGTTTTTGTAGTTTGGTTTGATTTGGATTGGTTTGATTTATCTTTTAGTTTGATTTAGTTTGATCGTTTAACTTAGTTTAATCTATTAGTTACTTTGTTATTATCTATACTATGGATAATAACAAAATATATCAGTTAATATATATACATATAATAATTTTAAATTAACAAATAATTTTTATTATTATCTATACTATGGATAATATAAAATATATCAGTTTAATCTATTAGTTACTTTGTTATTAATGTATTTTTATTTATATTTATTTGTATACTAATATATTGGAGGATAGTACATTAGAGTATCTCACAGGATTGACACTTGAATTGGATTAATCTCCTAACATAGTAATATATTAGTATACAAATAAAAATAAATAATAATACATCAATAACAATAACAAAGTAACTAATAGATTAAACTGATATATTTTGTTATTATACATAGCATAGATAATAACAAATTTTAACTGGTATATTTGGTTATTATATATAGCATAGATAATAATAAAGTAACTAATAGATTAAACTAAGCTAAAAGATCAAACTAAATCAAACTAAAAGATAAATCAAACCAAACCAAATAAAACCAAACTACAAAAACCGAAAAAAAACACCAAAAAATAGAGTTTGGCGCCAGTTGCACTGGCGCCGGGATTGAATTTTTTTTTTAATATTTTTGATTTTTTTAATTTTTTGTCTGGCGCCAGTTGCACTAGCGCCAGATCCCCTTTTTTAGAAATATTTGAAAATTATCCTGTTCTATGCAAATTGGTTAATATATATATATATATATATATATATATATATATATATATATATATATATATATATATATATATATATATATATATATATATATATATATCGGGTTTCGGATTTTTCAAATAACCCTGCATATGAACCCGAACCCAACCCAATTTATGATCGAGTTCAAATATTTGAACCCAAACCCGAACCCGAATATCTTCAACCCTAACCCAACTCATTAACGGGTTTACCCGATCGGGATCGGGTTTAGCCCGCCCAAGTTACACCCCTAGTAAACTTAGCATTTTCCTATGGGCTGGGCCTGGGCAAGGGGGTGGGCCCAGCCCAATACCTCCTTATTTCATTGAATATTTGAAAAGGGCAAATTATCTGCTATGGGCTGGGCCTGGGGCAGGGGTGGACCCAGCCCAATACATCCTAATTTTCATTTTGGTTTCTTCCAACCAAAGAAAAAGAAAAAAGTCTCCAGAGAGAGAGAGAGAGAGGGGGAGGGAGAATGGAGGAGGAGAGGAAGAAGAAGTTGTACGGATGGGGAGCTGCGGTCGTGATATTCGTGGTGCTGATGATCGTCACTCCGGCCATACCCCAGTCTCAGGAGTACCACGACTTCGCCGACCACCGCTGTCTCTTCCTCGGTAATAAAACCCTAATTTTACAAAAACCCTAATTTTCTAGGGCTTCTGGTGCTCCGTAACATGTTTCCATGTGGGTCTAGTTTGGTCGCCGATTGTTTGTATGTTACGATGCTACGACTTGCTTGGCATAAAATGGAAAAATTAGGAATAACGTAGAGATGCACATATAATGTTCGTTGAGTTGGATTCCTTATGCTATTGTCCGTAGGGAGGTTATATGCGGTTGATTTCGGAGAAGAAACAAGTATCTGCTGTTGGCCCATTCAGCCATGGTCAAACCGATTTTGATAATTAACTTAAAACTTCGAGTTCGATATGAAAAGAAACAGAAAATCACAGATTTGATCTCCAATAAGTTTTCATATTTTATTATGTATTTTCCTTTATTGAGTCTAGAAAAATTGTGCGTCGGGATCATTGGCATTTAGGAGTTATACTCTTGACCCAAAAACAAACCAATTCAAATCCTTGACCCAAAACCAAACCAAAATGACCAGAAACCCTAGCAACCGAACTCAGTCCGAGTTCTGCCCGAACTTGGTGAGTAGCTTTCCCTAGTCTTTTGGATCTCAAACGTTCAAAAATATGAACGTTGCCCTAACCGAGTTCTGTCTGAACTCTGTCTAAAAAATTCCTATAAATAGAGAAGATTTTGCCATTTCTACTCACTCATTCAATTTTTATCTTCTCTCTCTCTCTTTCTAAGCCTTCAGTCTACTTTAAAGAGCCAAAATCTTCAAAACTCCGAGACAACTCCTATTCTTTTAGTGTCGGTGGTTTCCGATTATTAGTATTTGAGTTGTACAAGTTTGGCGTATAAAAGCTTTTCTCAGAAAAGGTGTTGTTGAAGTTTGATCGTGGGCTTCGGATAAAAACACGACGGTGTTAAAGTTGGCGTGTTCTTCGGAGTAAAGCACGCGGTGTAATCTCTATTCAAAATAGTGGATTATGGCGAGCAAGAGTTCTCGCGAACTGGACTAGTTCTCTCAGAGGAAAACCAGTATAAACCTGTTGTGTCTGCGTATTGCTTTCTTGCCTCCACTTACTTATTGCTTTACTTCATTGCATTTAAGTTCATTTATATTTGCTTCACCTGCTTAGTGTTTAATTGCGAAATATTTTTCGCTGCACTCTATTCACACTCCCTCTAGAGATGCCATCGATCCTACATCTGCTAGTTGTACCGGAGCTGGTAAGGAATTTTCGTGGTGGACTTGCTATATTTGTCTGCTTGGACTAGTTATATGTTGCACATGACATGGCAAGGGCAAGGTGATACGGACACACCATGTATTTAGGTGTGTCCTAGTGTACTTTGGTGTGTGCGGTTTGTGTCTGACACGATACAGCTAATTTATTGTAGTTTCTGTCAGGATTACCCTCCATATCTATTTTGTTAGCTGCTACACGGCTAACGTCTAAAATAGAAATGTAGAAAAAAAAGCTATCGGGATATGGAAGTTTTGGAATTAGTAGGATGGTAACAGAGTATGTGAAACATGAGGGCTTTAAAGACAAAATTAGAGTATTCTCGTGGTGGCCAAGGCATGGAGAAGTCTTTTAATGTGAGAGCTTTACAAGCTGGATTCTACTAGTTATTTCTTAGTTAAAGAAACTTTCATGTGTCTCCTGTTAATGCAAGGCTCGAGGGAGATGGGTAGGATGAGGCTTGAAGAATATATGCAACATAGTTCCTGTTTGAAGGAGAGACTATCTAACAATCGAATCTGGATCCTCCATGATGCAAAAGCAAAGTAACATCAGTATTATCTAGAATTATACCCAACTAAACGCGTCAATTAAGAATGAGAAAATGACATTGGAAGGTGAGGCAGCCTATTTTCTGTTATATGCCAACGCAATGCCATTAAGCCATGAACCTTTTTGTTTTCTAGACCAAGGCTCTTAGTTATCTTGTTTATTCCTATTTTGATATCATCATCATCCAAACCTGAGAAAAAATAGCATCCTTTGCTTATCCCTATTTTTGATGTCCACATTCTTGTAGATTTATTGGTCCTAGCCAGGCTCTTAGTTTACTTGCTTATCCCTATATTTGATATCAAGCTTTTTCCCATCAGAATGAGGATCTGTCTGATATAGAGCATAAGCAAGCTCCATCAAGAATTTGACAAAGTTTTTATGACTGTATCTCGACTTGATGTCAACCCTCTACATTGGTGCCAAATTCCTATCCAAGATAACTATGAACATGAGGGGTCATGCCATAAAACATAGGTGGCCAATTGGCATTTTTGTATACCTACATTTTGAGTATATATCTATTTTAAACTCATGCATCCAAGGAGCAAATATTTTTTATTATAAGTAAAAAATAAATAAAGCAAAGTATTATGAAACATACAAGAGAAGGAAATATATTGTGTTGTTTAAATGATATTCTTTGTCATGTCTTTACCATTTTGTTGGTTTACTTTGACTTTCTAGATTTGAAACAAATTGAACCAAACAAGCTAGATAAGCTTGGAATGACAGGCCATACTTCACATGTAAATCATCCATATGTCAGCATGTGAGTACAGTAATAGAAACTCACTTGCTGATACAGTTAGTTTGGTCAACTTAGGCTATGTAGTGGCTACGACATACTTGGATATCTTGTATATAAATTATAGTATCATACTTTGCAGTATCGGCCGCTACCGATTCGATACGACCGATACCGATACAGTTTGGCATGTCCCGATCCGACACTGACCGAGACCAACACTTGGGTTCTCTTTTTCGGTCAATCGGTTGTAAAAGCATGTAAAAGAAGAAAACTTATCTACCGCAGCTAAACCAATCGGAAATGGTAACTATTATTTCGTTCAATTCCAAAATTACTAAGAAACAACACAGGAAATACTCAAAATTATGCCCTAAATGTATAAAATATTTGTTCGAAAATTTTAATAATTTATTAATAATAGATTCCTTTCTGGTACCAAAAAATTCGATACTCCAATCTGAAACTGCCGATATTGCCGATACCCTCGATCCCGATACTCATAAGGACCCGGTTCCGATAGCGATACTGGTAATCCTCTAGTATTTATTCTGTCTCTGTGTGCTCCTTGGTTGCATCGACTTAAACTGAATAACATTGAGTGATTAAAGAGGTTATATACATGTCAAGTGTCAACTAGTCTTCTTGGTTTGGCCTAGCAAAGGCCATCTCTTGATGATAGTTGGCTTGGTACTCTGGTAACTTCACATAATAGGGAGTTTGGTTTTTTGGGGAAGTGGAAAAGTTGACACATAAATCATCCTGTCATTCTAGAGAACCGTATATGAGATTTTTTTATACCTCATATGGATCCTTATTCAATTCTTTCAAAGTAATTGGATCATTTTCTTTGTTCTAGAATCCCCTCCCTCCTCCCACTCTGCTCCGAAGAGAAACTAAGATCAATCCATTCACGTTTTCTTGTTCCATTTGAGAACTTTTCATTTATGATCAAAGGAGAAGATTATTCTTTTTTGCAAACATATATGGATCAAATCATGATATTGAACAAAATATCTTTCTTGATTAATCCCTTTCTTTTCTTGCTCCTCGTTCTTGAGAATCAGAAACATCAATTTCAAGTTTTGTTCATTTCGAATCTGGGCTCTTTCATCTTCTAACTCTCTTTTTTCTCGTTTTGTACCAATTGTTCAAGAGGTAGCAACACGTTGACCTAAATAAAAGCTTCTTCAGCTTACTATCTGTGGATCTGCCTTGACTCAACAGCCTACTCCGTTATGATGGGAGAGGCTTAGATGTCAAATATTGTGAAAATGGTAGACTGGTTAGAGGCTTATGGTGCCATGTGGCTTTAGCAGTTTTCCTGCTCAGCTATATTTATGATCCCTAAGCCTACTGCGTTGACATCATGCAATTTGAAGATCCAAATGTTTCTGTTATTTAGATGTTGTTTTCTAATGCTTCCATTTTGTTATACGAAAGTATTATGTTCACCAGCTATTGTATTGAATATGTTTGTTTCCCATTATTTATGCAGGGATACCTAATACGTTAAATGTGATATCAAACTTTCCTTTTCTAGTAGTGGGCATCGTGGGGCTTATCCTTTGTTATCATGGAAATTACTTTAGGTTAAGGTAAAAATGCAATGCCAGTTTCTAGCACTCCGTTTTCCTCGAAAAGATTTGAGTTCGTTTTGAGTAGTGTTATTTTTCGCAGCTTGCAGGGTGAATTATGGGGTTGGTCAATTTTCTTTCTTGGTGTGGCTGCCGTTGCTTTTGGTTCCTCCTATTACCATTTGAAGCCGAATGATGCTCGACTTGTTTGGGATCGGTTACCTGTAAGATCCTAATTATGATTGACACAATCACGCAGCATACATCTTTGATACTATTTGTTGGAGCCTTGTAATTTGTTAATTATGAAGCTACCCTTTCTTTGTTCATATAACATATGCATAAAAGTTGTAGACTGGAAAAACTGTTTTGAAGTAATATCTTTACTTTTTGAATGTAGATGACTATTGCAGTCACATCAATCATGGCAATCTTCATCATTGAGAGGATTGATGAGAAGACAGGAACCACATCTATTATTCCTCTTGTTGTGGCTGGCATATTGAGCATTTTATATTGGAGGCAAGCATACCAGTTTCTATATTTTTGTATTCCATATTCTTAACCTCTGTGTGTTCAGACAGTGTCAAACATATTGATCATATTCACCAGGATCTAACTTGTTAAGCATATTTGCAGCTTCTTTGATGATCTACGTCCATATGCACTTGTCCAGTTTGTTCCTTGCATTGTCATTCCGTTGATGGCAATATTAATGCCTCCAATGTATACACACTCTTCTTACTGGCTGTGGGCTGCAGGTTAGAGTTACGACGCTGATTGAAATCATGTTGTACTTGTCATGTTAAACTTTTAGGTATTTGTGCAATTTGCAGCAGTTCTTACTTGGTTATTCGAACTTAGTGTGATTTTTTTAATGAACAATGGTAGAGAGGAAATTGGAGGAGCAGAAACCGTGATATACTTAGTGCTTTAAGAGTCACCTGGAAACTAAACTATTGTTGAATCAGTTTAAATGAGTAGTCATTATATTTCCCAATGATCATAATGAGTATTTCCGAATCTATGATATGGAGCTTAAAGCTGAAAATCTAAAATATTTGTTAACATCGACAACTTTAACTAGCAATTAGATATTACTCTCAATACATGGCTCTTAGAAGGGTGCAAGTAGTTCGAGATTCAAATAACAAGTATAACCTTCTAAGATTTTGCTCGAATTTCCATACACTTGTAATTAGTATATGATAAGTTACTGTTCTAGAAATCGGCCTAGGCGGCCGCCTAGGTGCCCACCTAGGACCCCCCACCCCTGTCTGTGCATGTTTTTGGGTTTTATGGACTTCTTCTGCTAGGTATTTTTGGGGTTTCTTATTATTTTTCGGGCAGGCGGCCGCCTAGGCGGGCTAGGCGCCCGATGCCCGCCCGACTAGTGCCTTTTACATATTTTGATAAGTACATTAGTAGTTTAGCTTATGAATCATGTGGCATGCTCTTACAAGAAATGAAACCATTTCCCTGTGATACCAGTTTTGCCATTGACTTTCGGTCTACAAGTTATAGAAAGCTAGTGCTTCACCTATCTAATACTAGCTATACAACATTATCAAATCCTTTGTGCAATGTCTTTGAGATCCACAGGTACAGCATGATTAAAAAAAAAATCTGTTCAGATCTGGCAAGCATTCTCTCCTTTATGTAGCTAGGAACCAGCATATTCTGCCCTCAAATGTTTTTGACTGCCCTCTGAATTTATCACCTTGCCTCTAGTTGACGCAGTTGCGGTCCCTGTTGCATATGTCGATATCATCCAAACTTTTCCCCTCAGTTCATCCTCAATGAAGCTACCTCCAGTTTCCTACTAGCTCATTTTTGGTTTATAATCTCTTTTAACATATTACCGATTTTTCATCTCAGCATTCTCAATTTTTGCACATTCATTTTTCAGGCATGTTTCATGATTGTCCAACATTGGACCCAAAGCATTCTTGTTTCTAACTGTATAAAACTTATTACCTGAACTTCATGGTATTCTCAGGTCATGTCTCTCTCTACAAGGACCTATCCTCTTTAACCATCTCAAACTAACTGTGTGAACAATGTTTGCCTTGATATAAGCAACGGACGCAAAAGAAATTATAATGATAACTTGTAGGTACTTGGCCTAATTCTGCTACAAGTTCTCTAGATTTTTAGTTTTCCCTCTCTCCATATTTCCTTGTTAAAATCTTATTGTTCGATACAATTTCACTAGCATACAAGTTTAGATATTATCTTGAATGTGCATCGTAAGTTTATCTTTAGCTTCTTCAAAGAGTTCTGGATGCAGATATTTCATGTCAGCCATAGTGATAGGAAATGCATTTTGTGTCTCCACTATTGGTCGTCTAATCAGTTACTACTACATCATACATCTCCTTGCTCTTTGGTTAAACACACTTTACCATTTTCCTGATGATCCTATAATCCTAATAGCATTACCTCCTACTTCTCTTGTTAATTTATCTGTTCAGGGTAACCATATGTGAGCTTACAGTTTCCTGTTATATAAATTACATTATTCTCCTATATTATAGGCTAATTTAAACTTAAAGACCCTGAACTATGCAGTTTTTACAAATTAATATCCTTGTACTATTTTGATGGGCACTTAATTACCGTGAACTTTTGTTTTGAACTTAAATACCCTAAACTATCATAATTTTGCAGTTGGAGGCTAACTGTAAGTTTCAAAAGACAAGTTTACCCTTATATACAAATCCTGATTTTATCTTCTTCTTCCATAATTGAAACCCTAATTTTAGCATCTTTTACCCTATTGCAAAACCTTATATTCTAACCCTAACTTTCTTTAATTTTACCTTCTTCTTCCCTAACAACCCTAACCATGTTGGATCACCCCCACCCGCACTTTCTCGACTGTCGATATGTGAGAGAGCGCAGGCCGGTGTAGGGGGCGAGGAGGAGGCCATATGGTTGGGGTTAGTTATAAGTGTCATGGGAACTAACATAGGGTAGTTCAAAAGTGGTGATAGTTCGGGTATACAAGTGCCTATAAAAAGACTCGGGGTATTTAAGTGCAAGTATAGTTCAGGGCGTGTAAGTGTCATTTAGCCTTATATTATAACTAGTAGAATAAACTTAGGCTTGATGCTAAAGGAATTGTAAATTACGGTAACTGCCTGCAAATGTGCCACAAGTTCCAGTCTAGGCAGAATGTGCCTGGTGAACAGCCTTTTTCTAACATGTACTTGGCTTTGAAGCACATTGGATGCTACCTAAGACAGTTTGGCAGTACATGCTTTTGGAGCTCTTCTGTCTTATACATGTTAATCTTCGACTAACATGACACGGGACCATCACTTATTCCATCTTTGAAACATCTTCTTCAGTTTGTTTATTTTTAACTTTTTTTTTTAGTTGTTCAGTACCTTCATGCTTTTGGATTTGATAACTTCAGTATGAGAAAACATGGTGGATGCTACCTAGTTAAGTCAGAGAGTATATTGGTCTCACCTTTTAGTTCAAATCAGGGCATTATTTTGATGGTTATGTTCCCTATACCTAGTAAAATTCTATGTTAGTGTCTTCGCTTTATCTTGCTACAAATATGATAACCTCATTGGGGAGGACTGATTTATAGTAATGTAGATCACAAGTCGGAATCGTTACTGTGAAGGAGTAATAGCTTTCGTAGAACACAAGTCGGAATCGTTGAGGCATGTAGATCACCGTCCTCAAGAAAAGATTCGTCCATATACGTTACTGTGTAAGGCTCGAACGGCGACTTTCCTCCAGGATACAACAACGAGTTACAGTACCTATCTGTAACCTACTATCGAACAACGAAGAAGACGAACGGCAGCGTTTGATCTCTCTCTCTCTCTTTGGGTTTGATCTCAGCGGGGTGGGTCTCATTCTGTGAAGAACAAGTAATAAATATAGAGTTGCAAAAACTCTAAATCTGTTAGATCGTGAACCCAAAAATCAGGAGTAAGGTCATGAACGACGTGTTGAATGAGTAGTGGAGGTTAGTTAATGAGCCACATAAATCGCGTGCTCACTACCAAGAGGAAAGTGCAAAAAGCAGAGTCGTGTCCCGCCCACACGAGGCTTAACGGCCTGGGTGCGTTCTAGCCCAATGTCCCCCGGACGCGCGAGCACCCCTCTTACTACCCACTCATCACAACCATGTAGAAGTATGAACATATATACTCAATGTTGGTTCTAAGCGATGTGGGACTAAACAAAAGTCTCTTTCCTTTTGTCTATGGTGTATTTGAAATACTTAATGTGAAACTAACAAGAGTTCCAACAGCAAGGGATGGAATGGGGCTTACATCATAATTCAGCATCAAATTTTGCTTACATATTTAAAATTAAAAGAAATTTTAAATGTCCATTCATTTTTTTTTCCAAACCCGCACGCACTAAACTTTATGTCACTGGTTCTACCCATGAATTAGGTGCTAGTGAGCAAAAAATTATAACTATTTATAAGACAAATAAGACAGGTTAAAATTAGGGGCAGATGCAGGAATTTAAAAGGGAATGGTCAATCTCAAATGTAAAAAAATTCCAAAAATTTATTAAATAAAGTTTGGAGGGGACAAAAATATAAAATTGACGAAAATTATGAAAGATAAAGTAAAATCTAATGTAAATATGTATATAGAAATTGAAAATTATAATTTTCGGAGAGGACAAACCATAAAATTGATGATTTTTTTTAATAAGAACATAATATTTAACATGGAAGCAAAAATTCAATGGAGACAACCTTTTATGTAGGTCCGCCCCTGCTTGAAATATATTAGTCTACTGAGTAAAGATACAATTATGTAAAGGAAAATCGTAAAGAGAAAAAAAAAACATGGATTGGACAACAAAAGAAAGGAAAAAAAAAGTTCTGGCTACAAACCCGTTTACCATGGATACTAATTTCTTAACAGTTTTGCTAACCTTAAAAAGTATAAAGTAAGAAGAAACAATTTTTAAGAGGGGGAAAAAAAATAAAGGTCCTACCGAGATTCGAACCCAGGTCGCCAGATTCAAAGTCTGGAGTGCTAACCACTACACCATAGAACCTTTGACGAGAAAATATTTCAAAAGTATAACTTTGTTACATAAACAAACAAAGGCTTGAAGCTTATCATTTCATTTATAATTATCGATCAGACACATGTTTCCACAATTTGGTGCGTGTTTGTTTAGCTGTAACTACAATTGCAACTTTACTTGCAGCCAACAACATCCACATTGTTTGGCATGAGATAGGACCATCATTGTTCACGAGTTTCATGTGAGTCAAAATGATGGCAACACCACTTCGCAGTCGCTAACTGCAGGTCTAACTGCTGCCGGGCCTGCTGGCTAGTTAGGCTACTTGACACCGCTCTCTTTCGCTTATCTGGGCTTTTCAGGCTTCAACTACAGCATACACAACCCATCCTACAATTACATGAAGAACACGCCATGCTAAATTCAGGAAATTTTGCATAAAGAATCCGAGAAATCAACAATTCTTTTAAACCTTCATTTCTATCTGCTGATCAACTATGGACGTCCAACATAACAGAAAGAGTTGCACAGTTCAACTTCCAAAACACCCCCTCTGGTTCCTAACAGCACCCATCTTTTAAAATGTACATCTACAATAAACATTATATACCAAAACTTTTACCAGCAAATCGCTTTCTTTTATACTACTCTGGTTCCTATGTGACCACTGCTCCAAGTTTGTGACAACAATGTTACTTCCTGATTGAGCTGTGGTTGAGAGCTCTGAAGATGGAGGCGAGCTCCTCGTTTTGCCATTAGCAACATTATATACCAAAAGTTCTGAAGGATCCGCTTCTATAAGATCTGGCAAGTATCTGTTCACTTCAAGTTTCTCTGTGTCGAGCATGAAGTCGTCTATTGTTGCCAACGATTTCAACTGTCGACCCAGAGAGGCTATTGTCTTCTGGCATTCTGCCAGCTTCCCAGCAGCCAAAGCAAGCTCTTTCTCCTGTAGTGCAAGGAAAGAACAATTCAGTGTACAAGCATTGACATCATAACACAGGATCACAGAAATTAAGACGAAGTTTGCTCGAACCATCAAATAGGTTTTTGACCCTTTGTTAGCGTAAAAACGTACATAATGTAAATCAAAGAAAAATTAACATACTATTTGAGACAGAAAGATGCTAAGCATAATACTATATGTAGCAGGGGGCATCAGCAGTTCTGCCTCAGAACTTTTAGTCTATATTGCTTTAGTTCAGTTTAAAGTTGAGCTATGGCTCTTCCATGAAGCATGAAGCTTAGAAGTTTGCCATTGCAATTTCGTTAAATTTACATACGATTATCCTCATTTTCCACGATTTCGTGATCTTCAATATATTCCTGTGAAATGTTCAGCCAAGTTTGAAGGACAGTCAATGAAATTCCTTTGGTAGGAGTAGAACTCAAGTATGAATTTGGAACCTGAATGTCGATGTAACAAAAAGGAAAACGAAAAGTCTAGTAGAAGGTTTAGAATATATATATAAAGCTGTACCTGTTTTATTTTCAGATCTCCATTTGATCTGGATATGTGGGGGACGTCAGCTTCTTGCCTCTTCCTCAAGAGCTCGTCTTCCTTCCTCGAGCTCGCTCTTCCTCAAGAGCTCGTTTTGCTGCAAATTCGGCAGACAATGCTCTCTCCTCATCGATTTTTCCTTCTAATAACTCCACATTTTCCTGTAGCTTCTCCACTTCCAAACGTGTTGACTCAAGCTGAAACTGCAACAAGTTTCTCTCCGCCTCTACAGTCTCTTGTTTAGTAGCAAACTCGGTAGATCGTGATCTCTCTTCCTCAATTCTCCTCTCTAGTAAACCAACTTTCTCCTGGAGCTTACTGATATCCAAGTCTGACATCAGGAGCTGAGACTTCATTGTGTTTCTTATGGAATCAGCAGCTTCTAATTAACTGCAAATTCTGCAGAGAGTGCTCGCTCCTCTTCAACTCTGCCTTCTAATAGAACCACCTTCTCCCGTAACTTCTCAACTTGCATATATGATGATTGGAGATGAGACTGCAAGGTCTCTCTTGTTTTCTCTAAAACTTCAAGTTTAGATCTTAAATCTGAAGAAATTGCGCTCTCCTTAACTTTTCCTTCTAATGAAGCTACCTTATCCTTTAATTTTCTAATTTCCATCTGAGCTGCCTGCAGCTGAGATTCTAGTGCCCTTCTTTTTGCCTCCACTGTCGCTGCTTCTGACATGGCAGACTGTTTCGATTCATTAGCCTTGTCTAGATCTTTTTGCAATTTAACCAACTTACTTTCGGCTACAATTATTTGATTGCGTGAAGTCTCAAGCTGATTGTGGGTTTCTGCCAAAGCCATCTCCACTTTCGCTTTCTCATCCTCAATCTTCTTAAATTTGGCCTCAAACTCAGATGTCTTCCGATTCATAACTTCAACTTCAACCTTTGATGGGCTAGCTTTAGTAGTGACTCCATTAGAATCAGCTTCAGGCCCGAAGCTGGAGCTTCCAATCTCAGCCTCAGGTAACCCAGCAAGCCTCTCCATCTCTAAGAAATCATCCATTAACTCAATATCAATAGAAGTGGTGAGGTAATTTCTTGCTCCAGACTTGTCGCTTTTGAACTGATCAAGCTCAGCAATTAGAGCAGATGCCCATGAATCTGAGCAGCTCGGCTCATTCTCCACACCAAGCAACCGATCTCCACTATCTGATTGGCTATCTGTTAGAGATTCCATACAGGCTGAGCTAGAGATAGTCTTGCGATCGTTGGCTGAAGATGTTTTACGTGCTGCAGCCTTTAATCTTCGGCACTCAGCTTCAAGCTTTGCCACCTTTTTAGTACTCTCCAAGTGTTGCTTACTAGCAGTTTCCGCTGTATGTGTGCTCAAGTCCCTCTCCAATGTCCGTTCCTTCAGTTCCTCGGATAGAGCAACAAGATTGAAATTGAGAACAGCTTTTTCTTTCTCTGCTGCTTCAATTATTGATTGAAGATCATCGAAGATAGTTGTGGCAGGTTCAGATTTTGCATCTCCCAACTGTTTTTTGAGCAAGACGAGTTGATTATCAAGTTCGCTCTTCTCAGACTCCCACTCGTTTGTCTTCTTGATGAGGGCGTCGTGGATTTTTTGCTCTTGTTCCTCCCTTGATCGTCTGAGCTGCCGGACACATTCCTTGAGGGCCCCATCGAGATGGCTGATTTTATCTTCAAGGACAGAGTTCTTGTGAGATGTCACTTCAAGCTGTTGCTTCATAGCTGCAAGTTCTTTTTCTGCCTTTTCCCAACCTATCATGGTTGAATGTTTGGCCAGTCATGAATCAAGATGTTATCGCTTATTAAGAAAAACAAGAACAGCATGGCATTAACTCACCACATCCTAGCACTTAGCATATTATCGAGAAAGTGCAACAAACTTGCTAAGAAATATTATTCGTAGGGAAGTTCCTTCAGGAATTTGTCAACTGTAAGACATAGTTAGCAATTCGGCTTACATAGTACATATGACGTACATTTTTTGTGAGTCATAGGCCCATGAGTCAGAATATATCCTTGCTCAACGTTGGTTGTGATAACAACAGTTATATATAACTAAAAGTATAAATGCTTTTGAGATACTTACCGTTGTAACTAGAAAGGATGTTAAGTCGCACATGAGTGAACTGTAGAAATTGGTTCGCAAGTTCATAACTTCATATGTGGTATAGATGTCAATAAATAGAGTGGATTCTTGACCCATATGCTCATAGCTTGAACTAATGAACTTGTTAAAGTACCATGTTTTGTAAGTATGAAATCTCTTACTTTGGCTAATAAGTGCTGTTGACATAGATTAGAACCAACACTGTGGGTCACTAATTGGAGTAATTATCCCCTTTGCAGTAACAAGGTTTGGGCACAAATCCTCCTGAACGTTATCAATATTCTGTTTTCAGTTACCATTAGACACCAGTTTCAGACCAATCTAGTATGTTACGTTAGTAAAAAAAAGGGCAATATTTGCAACCATAATCACATAAAATTGAGTAAAGGTGGACCAACGGTCTTCCAGTGAAAGATAGAAGAAAAATACGAGAATAACTTACAATGTAGAGTTTTTAGCATAAAAGTTGCGTGAATATCTTCAATTGCTAAAAGTATTCAAAACAGTAGTCTCTAACCAGGATTCTACTTCAAAATGACTACCCTGATTTTAATTACAAAAAGATTAGAACTCTTAAGGTTTAACTAAAGGTTAAAGTGTTCATATGATCAGAATGTAGGGAAACTTATTCCTCCAGCATGCAAATTGCAAAATAAGTGAAACTTGGGCAGTGTACCTGAAACAGCTTCTTCAGCAACCTTAGAATGTTGCTTCACCAAATCCTCTTTAGAACTGATGTTCAAAAGAGCAGCTGATAATTTCTCAGTCAATTTTTTCACAGTTTCATGGACTTCATGTTTCTTATTGGGTTCATGGACATCATTGTCACCAATCTTTGATGAAACATATGGTGTTTGAGCATGATTTGGAGAATTGTTGTTTGGAGAAGCCATACTAATCTTTGATGATACGTCAGGTGATTGAGCCTGATTTGGGGAATTATTGTTTGGAGAAGCCCTCAATAAAATGAACACTTTAAAGTTCTACAGAACCATTTATAATCTGTGCACCAAGTTCTTAGAGCCATCACTTTAATCACTACCAAGTAAAAGTCCGCACATTCTTTTATTATTTCACTTGTAGTAATCTCTATCAGCAATAAACTGTGAGAAGCAAACTTGGGAATAGAGTTCAATGCTAGGATCAAAATGCTTAGAAAGCTACAATCAATTGATTATTGTTTATTGTACCAAACTGCAACCACTGGGTGCAGTATGATCACCACAAACAAACATCTCCAGCTTCTATGAAATTAAGCCTAAAGCGGTAGTAAAGCGGCCAAGTGCCGCTTTTTGACTAGTCGGGACTAGTTGTCAAAAAGTGGTAAAAAAACAGATCCTGTTTTTTCTAATATTAGTACTAATTCCACATAATAATATTCAATGACCTCTTCTCTCTCTCTCTCTCTCTCTCTCTAATGTATTCTCTTCATCTACAACTTTACTCCCTCTATAATTTATTGTATTGATGCTCATATGTGTACCCAGCAGCATTTTATTGGGAGCACAACCGACCTTGTCCAAGTATGTAGCATGACTTTGTTCACTTTCTATATTTTGCTAAAAGCCGACTAACACCCATCCATATTATGAAACCTAGCTAGTTGGATTCAAATATGACCCTACTTTACTAAGACTAGGATACATACAACTCTTAATAAATCTCAAATATATTCATAAATTAAGTAGGATTTGGATTATATTTCCATCGAAGTAGTAAAAAACTATGCATATTGCTTCATTAAATTTTCACTCGAAAAAGTACAACACGTTTCAACTTTCAAGACAAAAAATTACTTGCTAGAAGAATTCTCAGTTGTTCAAGGTGTGCTTCCCTATTCTAAAGTATGGGATGGATGTAATTAACCTAATATATTATCAATACCACGTACATCACAAGGTCCCAGAGTCCCTAATCCATGACACTGATTTGAAAATATTTTCATTACTATTGATTTGACAATTTTCAATTATGCATAAAAACTCGTACTAATTCTGCATAATAATATCCAAAAGCGGTTAAAAGTGGCAAAATCGGTGACTAGTCGGCGCTTTTTAAGGGCTGATCTTCTTATCCATTTTTTGTGAAAAATCAGGCAGTGATACACTGCCTGCCGACTAGTCACCAACTAGTCCCCCGCTTTAAATGCATAATCCAGCTTGACTTCAGTCAGCAGCTTTTGCTACTTATTGTGATGTTAGTTACTTGTAACACTTGAGATACTTTCAAAATTCTAGGAATTTTGGATATTGTAGCCTCGCTTAGTTCTCATCTACCTGAACGGTAATACTATACAAGGGAAAAGAACCAGTGTCCTGAGAACTAAATTATGTTTATCATGTATGTGGAGACAGATATAGAGGAAAGACTTGTAAACAGTGTCAAATGCATTGCATTAACATTAAAAAGATAATTTCCTTTGGATATGCTCATAACATATATGAATGCTGCAAGTGCAGTTACATCCAGGTCGCAAATTGTATCTATAGATTCTATAACAGTGGACGTTGCATCAGCACAAGAGTACACAGAAATGAAATATAATTGCCAAAAAGATTTTGATAACCTACACTTATATGCTAGAAAAAAAAAATCAGGGAATAGATACTTTAATTTCATTAATTATTTAATGGACATACTCCTAACCACTCCATGGCTCTCCGTATTCTTATGAAGTCATTAATCCTATGGAGCTTTTGGTTGGCATGTTGCTCCTCCTTCATTGTTGATTCTCACCCAAAACCAAGCACTTGATTCTAACCTTGTGCAACCACTTGGTTCCTCCTGTGAAGCCATTATTTACATTAGAAGGAAATGAGTACCTAATGAAAACCTGAAGAATTAGCTGCTTAACTAAAACATAAAGAAGAGAGTATACCTGTAGTAGGATATGGCATGCAATCTATCTCATCCTTAACTGCAACTAGTACTCCGTCTAGAACTGAAATTTGAGTGCCTGATGCAACCAATAATAAGAGTCATATCACATATATAAGTATCTAATGCAAGAGTTGTAGCACTCTGAGTTTCTGTTTAATTCTATCTATCCAATTGAACTATATATTTGTTTTGTATGCAACATTATACTATATAGTTTCCGACTGAATCAAGTTAAATCTAGGTTGCATTTGTTTCATTCTAATATAATTGTAATCATAATGGAATAGAGTTTGTAATGTAATGTAATAGAATTACAATTACATTACCATGTTTGGTTGGAACATGTAATCAAACCTTCTAATATCAATTTTATTCAAATGTTTGGTTTACAATACAATGTAAAGGAATAATATTTGTTATTTGTATTATTTTGACAAATATATCCTTGACATTTATATTTTATGTTTGACCAACCTTAACATTTATATAATAAAATGCAAAAAAAAAGTTTGTTTTTTTTAAAATAGAAAAAAAAAATAAAAAATAAAAAATTTAAAAAAAATAGAAAAAGTAAAAAGTAAAAGTTAGAAAAATTTAAAATAAATAAATAAATATTATTATAATAAAATAGTAATAAGTGAAAAAACAAGAAACAAAAATAATTAAAAAAAAAAAAATTTTGTAAGTTGTAAGTTGTAAGCTGTAATTGTAACGTAATTGGGATTACATGATGCAATTGATTTTAAAACAAAGTGCTATAATGTAATATAGCTTGTAACACATATTACATTACATCCAAAAAAATTGTTTAACCAAACATGCGAATTAGATTAAAATGTAATGCCAATTACATTACATTGTCCAACCCTACAAACCAAACTCTCCCCTGGTCCATGGAGTCCTAATAAATAGTTGGCAGTTTCAAAACTTAATGAGAGAAATATAACACATTGTGTACCCTTAGTCTTACTGTATTATGATGTTATGCTCTCTACATAATGCCTGTGTTCGCAGTTTATTTTGTAATGTTTCTCTTCACGCATTGCTTTTATTCTAATAGTAGTGACTCCCTGATAGAAAGATGGCAAAATTGATAATGGAATTCTATTTCCTGTTGGTGTTTTCACTTGGCTTTGGGAAATTTTAGTCCCACATTGGAAACCACCATAGTGTATATCACAATATAATAGTTTTACATTTCTTGGAGTATGCACATGTGTCATTTTTTGGATTCGCATCGTTCTGCTATGAACATGGAATTGACTATGAAATGACTGCTCTGTAGTCTCTTTATATATATATATATATATATATATATATATATATATATATATATATATATATATATATATATATATACTCAGGATTGATCAAGGCGGAGAGTGTCGTTTTTTGTATTCACATTGTTCTGCTATGAACATGGGATTGCCTATTAAACGACTGCTCCGTAGTATCTATAATCCATATAGTTTTAGAAAGGAAGATCAGGACACTGTCAGAGATGATGATATCTACAATGCGGATCTTCCAATATGCTTCTGGGAGTAGATTGCGTTTATGACTACATTTATTGCTGAATATAATACCGTATCGTTTGCAGTTTTGATATTGATTCTCATTAATACTGGTTCAAGGTTAGACATGACATGAATATCATTCAAGTGTGGAGGTGTTTGACGTACGTGAAACTTTCGAATTCCAAGATTCAAAGTCAGGGACGAGGACCAAGAAGGCTGTAATTCTGTAAATTGTTGTTGAAAACTATGTTCAGAGATCCTTTGATCATATCATTGAATCACGCGACGCATAATTTTTTTGGAGACAAGCTTTCTAGGGACTAGGCATTTTATCTCGCGGATGTTCCGGAGTATGTGGTTAGCTCCGAAGAAGCTAGTATTTTCAAAGGAGTAGTCAAGGAGAAGGTTGTCCTTACAAGACAATGCTTGAACCAGTAATCGCTGAGCTGCTAGCAAAGCGAATAAGAAAGTCGAAAGATTTCGGAGATGACTTTATCATCCATCACGTGGAGGTTGATGAGACGATGAAGACCAGAGATGAGATCTTCTGGGAAGAATGAGTCAATGATGAGATTGACTCTATAACGTGCAATTCAATTGGGTGTTTGTTAATATGCCTGAATTAGCTAAACTCATTAAATCTTTTAGAAGACGAAGACAAAGGCTAAAGGAACCGTTGATATTTCGAGGCTAGGCTGGTAGCTGGAGGGGTTTTGCTTAGAATAGAAGATTGATGAGTTTGACATATATGCTCCTGTAGCTATTAAGACTGTCAGGATGACGATGGTCGGGACTTCTATTCAGTAAAGCTGATTCTTTATCAGATGGCTGTCAAGACAGTTCTTGTGGACAGGAAAATGACAAGAGAGATTCTCATGCAATAACCAGATGGATTTGTCGTTCACAGTCTTGAAGAAGACTGCAAGTTGGTGAATCTATATATGGCCATGTACAAGCTCCCAATATGTGGCTTCAGAAGTTTGACCTAGTCAACAGGTCAAATGGCTACATGATCAACGAGACTCATATGTGTGCCTACACGGAGTTTGTTGGTGATAGAAGTATCATTGTTTGTCTCTATGTGGACGATATGCTAATCATGTTCACCACGGATGTAGATATGTTACTAGAACAAAGATGTTCCTTTGGTCCATATTCAGTATGAAGGACATTGGGAGATGCGGACGTCATTCTAGGGATTACTATAATCCGGACGTCAACTGGGCTTGCTCTGTCACAAGCTCACTACGTGAAAAGATGATCATATTCTATGTATATTAGGATCTTCTAGGGATCGATACTCCTCAAAGGTGTGATCAAAAGCTGAAACTATATTCAGGAAGCAGGGTCTGACAATTGGTGTACTCGAGCGTCATCAGGAGTTTGATGTAGGCTGCAAGTACCACCATGTCTGGCATAGCTTTTGTTGTAGGCATGCCGAGTCAATTCACGAACAATCCATGTGTTGATCTTTGGAAAGCTGTGATGGGGTATCTCTCAGGGAGTCAGAAGGATGCACTTCAGTAGTTACCCATCAGTGGTAGAAGGCTTCAGTGATGCCAATTAGTACTCAGGAGGAGAGAGCGAAGAGGTTACGTCTTCCCCATGAGTAGTTCTATTATATCATGAAATTCGAAGAAGTAGATTGATGGATGGTACTTCTATATAGATGAAGTCGAAGAAGCAGACATTTCTCTCATTATGGAATCTGAGTTCTATGGACTATCAGCTACAGCAGATAAAGCAAAATATCTTCGAGAATTCAGGAATGATCTTCATGTGGTTAGTGCGCAAATTCTGGTGATGCCGATGTATTACGACTACCAAGCATGATCTTTCTGTGGTTGGTGTACAAATTCAGATAATGACAATGTATTGCGACAACCAGATAGCTGCAGCAGTGGCATCAGATGATCTCTTTATGATAAGAAGAGGACTGTGCAACAAATGTATATGAACACTGAATGAGCACAGTTAGCGTGGATCATTACAGTGGGTGATGTTCGGAGTTAGAAAAAATTTGAAGAATCCATTCATCAAGGCCTCAAGTGCCAGCTGGTCGAGGACTCACCAAAAAAATGGACTTGACAGACCTCTGATATTGTGTCTCTGCAATCATGTCATAAAGTTTTATGCTATTAGTTCAAAAAGAAATCTAGTACACATCTAGCTTTTGGTTCAAGGGAGGACCATTGACTGGAAAAATATCAGGTACAGTGGGTAGTCTTTTTGGACAGTGTGAGATACATACCCGGAACCACTGTGGTATACTATTTGTTCTTAAATAGAACAAGTCCTGTGGGAGGATGGCTTCGATGCCTTAATGAGTTCTCAGGCATCGTGGATGTCCAGCGTGCTTTACAGGAAGCACGGGTGGCTCAGCACCACAAAGGAGCGCAGTACTCCATGCTACAATGGGGTGACACCACTATGAAGTACCTTGATGAGATAAAGCCTCGGTTTCGGACCATGTCACAGTGGCGTTGAACCGCATATAGGCAGGTAGCCTAATGCTGATGAATAGAGAGTTGTATACAGTACTACAAAGGGGCCGGGGATTCCATGCTACAGTGGTGTGACACCACGATGAGTTGACACCACAATGAGGTACCATGACAGGGTAAAGGCTCGACTTTGGGCCATGTCACAGCAGCGTAGTACTGCAAAGGAGCGTAAGGCACCATGCTGAGTAGTACGACACTACAAAGAGGCCGGTGCCTTCATGCTACAGTGGTATGACACCACGATGAGGTAAAAGATGTAAAGTCTCGACTCCACGCCATACCATAGCGGCGTAGCACCGCAAGAAAACGTAAGGCTTCATGTCGGGACTCTTAACAAAAGAACTCACCTAGAGTGTATGAACAAAGATACAAGCCGTCTTTTGAGGGTAAGCTTGTAGACACCAAAAAGTCGTATACCGAAATCAGGCTTGCATATGGCCTTTAGTGTGCGACCGAAAACACAGCTGATGTCATTATGTGAGAGGGGAGAGCTGCAATTGTGGTGCATAATTCAAGTCGGTAGCGACATTCTTGTATCATACTGTTGTTTGATCCATACGGAAAAATTCAAGTCGGAGGCGACATCCCTCCTAATGCATGATGACAGTCACACCTTGAGGAACATTCAACCATATATTGTGATATATGTGGGAGATTGTTGGTATTTTCACCTGGCTTTGGGAACTTTTAGTACCATATTGGAAAATCACCATGGTGTATGTCACAATATAATAGCTTTGCTTGTGTTGGAGTATGTACATGGGCTGAGGTGGCCCGTGTGGATTGATTTTCCTAGAGGGTTAAGTATAAGTCACTAGGAACAATCCAGTGTTTTGTTACTCTCTTTTGGAATCCTTAGCTCCTCGGACTTTGGCTAAAGGCGCAAAATGGTGCTTTGATGGCACACTTTGTACTTAGCACGTCAGCATCATCGCATGACGCTCGTGCGCTCATTTTATGCATGAGTTGCATGCACGGTTGCTTGCTCGAGGCGTATGTCATTTCTTTCGATGCGGGCGGTGCTGTCAGCGGGCGGCGCGCTGCTGTGTCTGGACATAGTACTCTACAGCGATTTTCGTAGGATTTGGTTGGTTAGCACATCTGCGTGCATGTGCAAGGCTATGCGCGTATAGGTGCTGTGTTGCTCTATAGATAGAGCCCAACCCCCTCTCATTTGAGAGGAAGAAGAGGTTGGAAGAGAGAGAAAATCCACTCCACTCCAGAGGGACTATGACGCTGCAGCGGCTCTATGCGCCTACCCCATGAGGCTATGCGCCTCAGTGAGCTTCGGCTCAGAATGGGTTTCCAGTCTTCCCGAGTGTGACCCATAACGTTCCAGAAGTTCTTGTATGAACTTGCTGATTCCTGGGAACATATCGTCTATGTGGCGAATCTTGCTTTGAGCACCGGTGACCTGTTCACCCCAGCAAGGTGTTGATTTTGTTCTTCTCTTGTTGTATTTTTCGTTTTATCTCATTGTAGCGTCTGTAAACGTAAAGAGAAGAACGTTTTTGTTTATTTCTTCTTCATCCTTCTATGATGTGAACGTTCTATCTCAATTGCTACTTGCGTTTGTAAGGAAGAACGAGTTTTATTCTTTGTGTGCTTGTAACCTGGTTTTGCTAGATTCGCAAAGTTTGGGGAGCAAGTATCTTGCATGAATCCCTGGACTTTTCATCAGGATTAAACAGAGTGCAAACTGAAAAGTCTTACATGATACTCTGTTGTTCCTTGCCCTTGTTCTCATCTTAGATCCACCTCTGGACTAACATTTCCTACATGTTATTTAGAAATTAGTGCCCTGAATCTGAACTAGATAAGCTCTAGGTAATTCTCAATGCAACATTCCTGTGAGGAATCTAAAGTCTAAAGTACCTTTCTGGTATCGAAGGGTTGAATCTGTAGCCTGCCTTAGAATATCTCCAGCATCATAGTTGATGAAGAATGACATACGTGGATCAGAACCTACAGAATCTGCTACCGCTGCTAAAAACTGCTTTGCAACCTGTATATTACATAAATAACCTTCAAGAGCATTTACAAATTCATAGAGGAAAAAAAAAAGGAAAACTTTAGTTCAAACGTCAAAGTATTGAAAAGGAATTGGTGTTGGTAAATATAGTTGATTAAAAAGTATGCATCTCAATACTCTACTCTCAAGATGAGGGAAAATACCATAAGAGGAGTTATTTCTCCAGAGGTGTAGGCTCTGGAATAGTCCCTTATTGTCCAACGTCGGAAATTCGGAAATCGACCGCCTTCATTAGTGTCCAGATTTGTAGGAAGGCTGTCCATGACATCTCGAACTCGCTCAGCAGGAGATAACTCGGGTTCTATGAGATTAACCTCTTGCTCTATGTAGTCTGAAAATAAAGTATAAAAATCCGGAAAAAAAGAAGGTTAATCTAAATGTTGAGAATTCATCGAGTGTGGTCACGAAAATGTAAAACATCAAACTTGTCAAATTAAGCAAACCTGACGAAGCATGGGTTGCAGTGAACAGAGGTGGCTCCGGAATTTCAGCGTTAGATACAAACTGAAAGAAGTCAGTAACCTGTTATCGGAAACTATATGTACAATTCCAAAACATACCATACATATTATTTTTCCCTTTTTTCTTTCACAACATTGCCTATAAGAGCTGAGAAAATGAAAAATGCTAACAAGTTATGCAACTGCAGGAAAGAGTTTCAGACATCAAATACCTTGTGAATGAGATTGCCTTTCTTCAGCATATAGACCACGACCGGTCCCATGATCCTCGACTCCAGAATCCACACGAAGATCTTTATGAGAAGACCTTAATTAAGGATCCCTAGGGATTTGCTGGTAAGGACTAAGAAGCCAACAGTCTGTTCAGTAGGTTTGTCTGCAGAGTCCTGTAACTGGAAACTCCAAACTTACATGGTTTGTCACTTACCACTTGCCTTGAGTTACAGGTACTTACATATGAAAGACATGAAATTTTGGTGCTTAGCCCTTTGTAGTCATTGGATTGTCACATTCAAGTGTTTGGTGGAATGTGATTCTTACCGTAAGGCCTCGTTTGGTTCACGGAAAGGAAACGAATTCTCTTGTATTTTTCATGGGACTGGGTAAGATTCGTGTCACATTTCCTTGTAAGATTCGTGTCACATTTCCTTTCCGTTGTTTGGTAAAACAAGAAAACTACCTAGGAAAGGAAAGGAAAATATAACAATGTTCCAATAATATCCTTACCTTTTAAAATAAAATTAATATTGCAAAAACTAACATTAATAGTAAAATAAGCAATGACACATTGTTACTTTTGTAATAAATGTTGCAAAAGGAGGAGGAAAAATCAATCTCATGGGTCTTGAATGGAATCATATTCTCACCAATTTTTTTCCTTGTCAGGAAATTGAGGCCTCGGATATGGGTATACATTACTTGGATGAAGGAACATTTTTGGTGATACATTACTAGTTCTATTTCCATGAAAAATACAAAGGAATTTATTTCCTTTCCGTGAACCAAACGAGGTCTAAGTGTATATTACTGATTTAACATAACTTAGACAATTTGATGGTGATACATTACTTGGATGAAGGAACATTTTTGGTAGCTCAATTGCCTAAACCAAGTGGCAAAATTAATACACACTTTTTTCTACTGTACAGAACCCTTCCCAACCTAAAAGTAGGGAGTGGGGGTGGGGGTGGCGGCATTGATGCTTGGGGCATGCAAAATGAACTTCCTTTCATCATTTATAAGTACTTTAGGACCATCTCCAGATCTACTTCTGTAGCTCTGCAATCCTGGTCTCCTTGGCTTTGTACACAAAATTTAAAGGCAAACCGAACTAGTAGGCGTAACGAACAAGTACACACGCAACATTCTATGCCATGTAGACCTACTGTTTCTTAATTTTTATACACACACCTCCACACATTTTCTGCAGTTCGATCTCGAAATCGTCCGTCTAGCTAAGAAGATTATACATTTTCTTGCTGACCACAAGTACCAAATCAGCTCGATACGAAACTAATATTTGCTCTTTATAAAGCAATACTCATGCTAATCGGCGATTATGGAACTATCGCGCGCTCGACTGGGTCACTGACACGTGGGCCAGGTACAGTGAGCCGCACGGGAGGCTACACAAACGTCCGCGAGGGGAAAAAACATATATTTGTCATCTAAAGGTTGTTGAGATTATGTAATTAATCAAGTTATTTCAATAAGCTAGCGTTTATTGAAAGTGGAGCCATAAAGATATTTGTCAATCTTGTAAATTGTAATTATATTATTTTATGATGAGTAGGGACAATCCTTGATTTTTTGATGATGAGTAGGGACAATGCTTAGATTTTTATTTTTATTTTTATTTTTTATTTTTATTTTTTTTTTTTGTGTCTCTTTCCCTTCAAATTTTAGATTAGGATGACATGACAGCTAGTCACATTTGGTTCACAAGATCAGGGACACGTAAAAGAAAATTCATTTATTTTTTAAATAAAAGGAAAATAGGAAAAAAACAAAATAATTCCCCTCTCACCACTTTATTTTTTCTTTCAATTTTTGGTATTTATTTATAAACTTTTAGGAATAAAATATCTATTTCCAAATATATATTCTAATTATATTCTTGATCTTTCAAACAAAGAATTAATTTTTTTAGGTGAAATTTTAACTTGATACCCTCAACTATCCATGTTTGGCAACTTAATGCTCTGAACTTTTAAAATAGCCAAGTTAATATCATCAACTATTGAATATATTCAACTTCATACTCTAAAAAAAATTTCCGAAAATACACCTACTCCATTAGTCCATTCTCTCCACCCCTCCTCTCTCCGACCAAACCCTCCCCCCACTCTCTCCTCGTCAGTGCCCCTCCCCTCTCTCTCCGGCGATGCCCCCAAAGTTAGCTATACAAATTTAGAATATAGAGATTATCAAGTTAAAATTTACCCTTTATTTTATTTTTACTTTCCGCGAACCAAACAAGGTCTAAGGACATGCTTTGGTGAATGATTTACACTCATCTACTCAAGCCAACTGCTAAGTTTAATCCTACCTTTCCCCGGCCCTCTTTGAATAAAACTTTCAATTCTCACAAGTTAACCTTATAAATAATGATAATTAGAGCAGAAGCTAATTTGTTTCTTCCAGCCAGTCCCCACCCACTAAAACCATGCTAAATCATATCTTTTTTTTTTTCTTTCTAAACAATTAATGTCAGAAGCTAATTTGTAATAGGGGTGCAACTCGGGTGGGTTAAACCCCAGTCCGATCGGGTAAACCCGTTAATGGGTTGGGTTAGGGTTGAAGATACACGGGTTCGGACTCGGATATGGGTTAAAATATTTGAACTCGATAAAAAATTGAGTTACTCGGGTTCATGTATCAGGTTACCCGAAGAACCCGAAACCCGACGTATATATATATATATATATATATATATATATATATATATATATATTACTTTTGTATTTTGTAATGATCAAGACTTGATTGCTATTTGATTATATATGTGTTTAATATATATTACATTTGTTTAAAAGTATTTCAAATATTATATTAGAGCAGATCCGACCCAACCCAAGTTCAATCCGAGCCAAACCCGATCCTCCAAGCTTGGTCTTGCGCTTCATATGTTGAACCCGAGGTCGGGCCGGGCTTGGGCTCGGGCTATAATTCATCGGGTTGGGCTCGGGTTGACCTCATGCCCAACCTAATCCGTCCGAGTTGCACCCCTAATTTGTAACATTAATGTTAGGGCACTGGCCCGGTTTTGGATTGGATTCATGTAAACGCAGGAGGAGATTTTTTAAACATCCGAACCCTGATTTTTTGATTAAAGCTTCACGTCTGCTTCACAGGTATCCGTCACTATACCATGTTCTAGTAAAATCTAGCCATTTCATTAAAAAAAAAAAAAAAAAAACGACCTTCGGAATGCCCGTGGTCGCTTAAGTCACCTCTTTCTCTGCCTTTGTTCCAACTGTTAGCGCCGAGGAGACTGGCTAGGGATAAGGCTTCGGCTGCTGAGGATCGCTTTGTGTTTGAGTCCGATTCCACTCACTCTTCTTTAGCTTGAAGCGATAAAGAAAGACCGTCATGGGAGGATCTTATCAACGTTCATGAATGATAATCACACATTAAAGTGCTGAATTGAAAAAAAGGTACCCATATTGCTGACCATGAGTAATGACTAGTTTGAACACGAGGAACATTTCCAAAAAAAGATTTGACTTTCCTAATGTTTTTTAAATCCATAGAATCTTATATATGTAGTCGTTCCATGCATTAGCAGTAACGCTTTTGTAAGACCAACCAATTTCGTTAAAAAAATAATTTATTCTGCAGCAAACACAATAAAAGACACATGATGATGGTAGAATTGACGGTCATAAATATATAAAGAGGCTTCTCAATGAAAGAATCATACAGAACTTGAATGTTAACAAACAAATCCATAAAGTGATTAATTCCTAAAATTAGGGGTGAGCATTCGGTTCCAACCGAACCAAATAACCGAAAATTGAATTGGACCAAAACCGAATAAGCAAAATCGAAACCGAATCAAATTGGTCAATAACCAAATCGAACCGAACCGTATTAAATTGGTTCGATTTTTGGTTTATTCGGTTTTTGGATTTTTTGTGCTTTTTTTGTTTATATATATATATATATATATATATATATATATATATATATATATATATATATATATATATATATATATATATATATATATATATATAAAATTTATTATTATTATTATTAATTTTAAACCAAAGCCGGTGGACGACTCCACCCGACCTTGGCCCGGAGGCCGTGGCCACCGCCACCCAGCCACCTCCGTGGGTGGGAGGGCTCGAACCCGGCCCTCACCCCCGGTGCACGGTGGTGTTACCAGTACACCACGACTCGATGAATATATATATATATATATATATATATATATATATATATATATAAACTAAATTTTCTTATTCAGTTTTCGGTTCTATAAAAAAATAGGGAAGAGAAGATTCAAGAGGCCCATAACGATCAACATAAAGAAAGACGGACGAGCCAACTTGATATTTTTTGGCATTATCATCACAAAGAAAGAAGAGATTTTGTTTTTTTGTTACTTACTATCTTCGGGACAAATCGAATCAAATCAAGCGAATAAGAATAAGAAGTTTTGCACTTTCTATATTCGTGGAAACTAGTATTTGTGTGTTTCTGTTTGAGCCGTACGAGATGAAATTCTACCGAATAAGAAAATTTAGTATTTTTAAAACCGAAACGGAACCGAATTTTTTTAAAACCGAACTGAATCTCTTATTCG
This sequence comes from Iris pallida, assembly GCA_029216955.1. Classification (NCBI taxonomy): domain Eukaryota; kingdom Viridiplantae; phylum Streptophyta; class Magnoliopsida; order Asparagales; family Iridaceae; genus Iris; species Iris pallida. The sequence goes on from JANAVB010040417.1 coordinate 6,243,567, forward strand.
GTTTAATTTGGTTCGGTTTTCGGTCCAAAACCGAATAATGCTCACCCCTACCTAAAATTGGCATAAAATCCCCCAATATAAAAGCCAAGTATTCCGATTGAAGAAAATTTCTATCCCCATTATTATTATATTAACAAGCAATGAACCTTGACGAGTAGTCCATACAAGCAAATACAATGAAACTAAACAAAGACACTTAGCATAGGAGTAGATATCCACACATTAAGGCACTACTTTGTGTCGACGTCCTCAATCTTCAGAGTAGACTCTCGAAGTAGGACTTAGCTGTTGTGAACACGGTGTGAGCTGAACTAGAGTTGGTCCTATGAAGTGTGATATTGGACTAGACTCGATATGCCTTAAAATAAAATTTTCATTAGCCTTAACTAATTCCAATTACCTACACCTCATGATCCCACTTCCTACCCGGCTCATATGACTCATCCAACAAATACTCTCGGACCATAGAGTCGACCAAACCAACCCCATAATATTTGGCTCTTATATCACTTTGAGAACATAGTGTGACTGAATTGGAGATAACCATGAGGTGTGATATTGGAATTGACCTATATATCTTAAAAGAGAATTTTCATGTATGGTCTGGATCAATTCCAATTATCTACATCTTATAATACTACTGATGTGGGACTAAGTTATCAAATACATTGTCCAACCTAAAACGAGGTACAATCCAATAGCTGCTACAACTACAAAAGATCAACTACTACTCCTAAGGCAGCCTGGCTAGCTTAGACAGTGTTCGAAACCAGAGATTGAGGTCCAACGTGACGTGCAAAAGGTTGGAATGATCCTCCATCACCAGTAGATCTATAAATTATAATTAAGAGACAACCAAAATAAGTTTCAGATTAGACATTATTCTAGACGTGCACCCCACCCCATCAATAAGAGGTAGGCTAGGTAGCCTCAATGTTGTGAACCATACAGTACTATCAAGGGCGGAGCCAGGAATATTTTTTAGAAGGACTGAGCATGGATGAAAAAAGAAAAATACAAAATCTTAACAACCACAACAGAATTTAAACCAGAGACCATTCTTATTGAGACACATTCACTCAACCACTTAAGCTATTGCTCACATATGACACATGCTTAGTAGCTTTTTATATTTATTTAAGTCCGGACTATAGCCCGGGAGAGTCCTACTTATGCTCCGCCCCTGAGTACTAATAATTGCGTAACCAATCGTGTATATGAGTTGTATGAGAATGATGTGCTGGGATCGATGTGATACAAATGAAGAAACATCTCTCTCTCTCTCTCTCTCTCTCTCTCTCTCTGTACCATCCATTCTTTCATGATGATCAATTAAGTCATCCACCTAGCTAATAGATTTATCATTACTATTGTGGTCGTGGTAGTGTTTGGGCCACAAACCTTTTCTTCTTCTACAGTTTTTGTTTCAATGACGTCGTACGATCGAGAGAGTTAGTAGTGAAACAACAAGTCAGTTAATGGAATGAGAACGAATGTGTTAGGAAGCTCTAGCTAGTTATATATATCTAAAATAATATTTTGTCCGTGATTTGTAACCAAATCGCGGACGTGATCGTCAGCCGACGTGACGATCACTATTGCCCCCCGCCCTCCCCCCCCCCCCCCCCCCCCCCCCCCCCCCCCCCCCCCCTCCGCTATCTCCAAGTTCCATTCGGAGCAGAGGACCAATGGCCGGCCGTCACGTCGGCCGGTGGTTACGTCCGTGGTTACAAATGGCGGGGATGCCGTTAGAACAACCGGTTGCTCCGCATCCAACATGGGACCTCCTCCTCTCTTATAGAGAGAGGGACAATTTAGTCCTTTATCATCGGTTGAACCAAAGCACATGGGTCGGACCAAAATCTACTATGCTTTATATTATAGATGGTCGTTATCATCCGGGCCATACAGAAAGTTTCCCGAAAAGGGTTGAAAAAACCTCTTCCTATATATTGATGTTGGGTTTCTACCTAATGTAGGTGAGAAGAAGAACATAGGATATAAACTAGTTTGTAGGTAGATCTCGTGCACTTAAAACTCATACAATTTAGCAGAAGCATACTCAAAGTTTTCATAGACTATCTACGATTCATCTCTATGACACGAAACCAAGAAGTAGAAGAAAAAAAATGACTTACTGTAAGTTAGATGTACCAATTTATTCCACACAGATCAAAATGCATTGTACGTATTTGTAGGTATGTACGACGAGATGGAAATACAAGACATAAACTTCTTATACTGAAGCCCTAAAAATATTATAGTTGTGAATAATCCAACTTTAGAAGTGAAGAGAATTATATTTATTTATTCATGTAACTTTAAATAATTTAAAGTTCAGTAAATTGATGCAAATATTGAACTAAGACATTTGGATTATAGTTGGACCGATTTTGAATGTGGACCTCAAAGAAGCACAAAGAGCCTATTTATATGGCTGGGTCCTCTGAACAAGAACCGGACCGGGCCAGGTCCAGCCCGCTAGATGAACCGGTCCGAGCTGGGCCCGGACCAAGTCCGGTCGAACCGGATTTTCGTGGGCTCGGGCCGATCGGGTTCAGCCCGAATAACACCCTGATATTGTCGATGAATAGGATCACGTCTTCCAAGACAATCAAACCAACTTTGCACATAGACGTGTCGATGGTTCAATATTTTTTTCTTCTTCTTACTCCCTTCTCGATTGCTGCGCTCCCAAGTGGTCGTCTAACACCACTCTTAGGCTGGGTTTAGTAAGAAGGATAAAAAAGTGGAAGGAAGAAAAAATATAAGAATATATTTTCCTTCCATATGAAAAGGAAAGATCATTTCCTTCCTTTGTGTTTGGTTTGAAGGATGGAAAAGAGAAGATATGCATTATTTTTTGTTTGGTATGGAAAAAAAAGTGAAAGGAAACAAAATAAAAATATATGGGTTTTACCAATTCTATCCTCAACTAAAACACATATTTACCATTTGATTTCATTAATAATTTTTAAATAATACAATTCACATGGGGGTACAATTGTTAATTAGTATAAGTCTTCACTTTTTCCTCCACTTTTTCTCCCACTCACTACAAGAAAATATCCCTTTTACAACGTTGCAAAAACGTTGTAAAAGGTCTTCTACAACGTTTAATAGAAGGTTGTTATATCCAAGGTTGTAAAAGGGGTTTGTCTTCCACAATGTTTGTTTGAACGTTGTAAAAATGTTGCAGAAGTTCTTCCCACAACAATTTACAAACATTGTTGAAATTTATTAAATCTGACAAAAATCTTTCTACGACATTTGGCAAGTATTGTAAAAATACTTTTTAAAACGTATTACAAGTGTTGTAAACATAATTTCAACAACGTTCTGCAACTGTGGTAAAAATAATATCTACCATGTTCAGCAAACATTGTACATAAATTTTCTACAACAGTGTAGAAACATTATAAAAGAGTTTATACAACTTTCAACAAATGTTGTATATTTTATTCAATCATGTTTGTCAAACGTTGTAATATATATTTGTATGGTTTAATAATAACATCAACAATGATTTAAAAGTATTGTAAATAAATTTTACAATGTCTAAAAAAAGTTATAATGTTATCTTACAACAGTTTTGAAACGTTGTTGATTATGTTTCCATTTAAAAAATATATAATTTTAAAATAAATATATATTGACTATAATTATAATACAAATACATTCTAATTTTCACTCGACCCATAAACAATCAGTTCGGATAATACAAAAGTTAAGGTTGAACCAAATAATGAGCAAAAGGAACAAAATAACGGTAACTTGAACACAATACAGATTACAAAAGTAACACTTAGAAGGCTAAAAAATGTTCTCTACATCTATATACGTATAAAACTCCATAGATGACAAACAATAGGGGATTCTTAATTAACTTGTAGTTAAAACAAACAATTTAGTCAACAGCCTTACAGATATAAAGTCAAGTCAACCTTCTAACTGTAGTTTGATTTTGATTTTATCGGTGATACAAGTAGAGTATGATAGGGATCAAGAAATATTCCTGAACTAACATTTTGGTACAATCATTTGCCTTTTTCAAATGCTATTGCGAAAAATCCCTAGAGCTTTGGAAAATTGAAACCCATGCCAACTCCACCTTGACTCCGGAACTCGTATTAAGTCGACTACCATGCCCATCATGCTTCAGTTAGTTTTAAACATGGAATAACATTCATTGCTTGCAGTTCCTAAAGGCACAAAAAAATATAATCATAAGTTTTACATAGGTAATTAAATGATTGCAAAACATAGTAATAAAGAACAAAAGGATAAAGAGCCAAGAGTAATATTGGGAAATGGAAGTCCTAAGAAAAATTATGTAAACTTGCTTGGTAAAATATAAGTGCACAGAAGTTAAAAATGTGCACTGCCTTGCTACCTGAAATAGAAGTTTGCAAGCATATGGCAATTTCATAGTCGATATGTTCGCCCCATTCTTACACATTGAACAAAATGCAGTCTTCAACTTGTGATTGTAATAACCTAACAGACCACATTTCCTGCAAACATGGGGATCGACAGTGAACCTAAATGGGACAACATATTGTTAACAAATGAGCATAAAGAAAGATAATGAAGCTAGAGTCAAATAACTGTAAATATTGTTAACTATGGCTTTTCAGAAGATCACTCATCTGAAAGTAGCCCAATTAGAACTCTTCCCAATCTTTGAACTTGGCATGAGTACTGGATGGAGGTAATATCTCTGCAGTACTGAAATCTATTGAAGAAGAATAGTTCAAAGAGGTATTATCACAAATAATATGTGAAATAAATGGATATATTTGTGCGACTTTTGTATTTCCAATCCCTTTTCCATCTTCTCTCCACACATGCAATAGTAGATGTCAGCACAAGTGTCTTTATGAGTAAATTCTAGTATATGTCAGCACACAAAAGTAGATGCATTGGTGTGTGTGGGTGGAGAGAGAGAGAGAGAGAGAGAGAGAGAGAGAGAGAGAGAGAGAGAGAGGCATGAATTTCTTAGCATCTTCATTTACTGAGTATCCTAAAACCTGTGCAGAATGTTTAACTAGTCAATGAACAATGCCAAATTTGTGGTACTTTATCTGTGTGCATCATAGAGTTCTACAAAATGTTTAACACCTAACAAGCACCTTCAGCTCCCACTAAAAGTAGCAGATAATAATTTTTCATATGAATCAGAACTCAACTGTTATCTAAAGAAGCAAATATGAATTGTATCTCCTACTCCAATAGTAATATATCTAAACCTTGGGTGTCGGTGACAGAAGTCAAAGGTGTATCATGATGATTCAGATGATACATGTGGTAATCCATACTAGTAACACCTTAGTCACCAGCTTTTAGCCATAGTAGTATCATCTGAAATGTCAAACATATGTAGTCATTCTAAACATTTGCCGCCCACACTAATATCATCTGAAACCATCCATACACCAAATAGCGGATTTTGACATTTATACCTTTGACCTAAACAACTTATATAATTTGTTTTACCACTTGATGAACAAATTGGAAAAGCCCTAAATCATTTGGATAAAAAATATAGTCCAATGAATAACAAATACAGCTGAATAACAATACAGTCCAGGGATGCCAAAAACAACATGAAGAGCTTGAACAATACCTGATAAGCTGCCACAATCAACTCTATAACTTTGGCATCAAACTTGTCGTTGATGTTACAGGTACCCAAAGAATAAATCCATGTAAGCTTCTTATGCTTAGTTTTTGTTTGATAAAACTCTCTGAAGACCTCAATGCATTTTACCTAGGTTCATAGATGTACACTACACCAAAACTCACATTTTTCAACAGACCAAAACTGTCGTAAATCTCGATAAATGACGGTTTTGATCTGTCGAAGCATCCGTCGTTAATAGCGCGTCCCAAAATATAAACGAAAGTTTTGGACTATCATTTCCTAGCTGAAAAAAATGACATCTAAAAATAGAGTCTAAACGAAGAAGTAAAATGATACAATTTTCAATAGGAAATTGGATTCATATATATGACACATTACGCCAAAGTGTAAAGGAATGACAATCCCAAAATAGAATTTCTGAATAGTGGCTTATAATACATACTTGTACATAATGTGATATAATATTCTCCAAATATGTAATGGGTTGTCTTATCAATGTCTCTCTAAGACCTTTTTCAAGGACTATCATAATAGCTACATCAACATGTAGGTATTATATCCATATTCAGTTTATGTTGCCCATGACGGCAAACATGTCTCGAGATAAAATATGTTCTACTAAATTATTGAAGTTAATTGTTAGTTCACAAAAATATTCTAACATTGAAATCCCGAGATATGAATCATCAAGTAAGTTTCATAGGCATAACTTACACAAGTTTATCTATCAGATAATATAAGTGGAAAATCTAGATAGTAGACTGGGCATTACAGTAATTGTACCAAATAACAATTTCGAGGATACCTGAAGGTACTGTGTTCTTAAGTCATTGAATACCTGTTCAAAGCATACATTGCGAAGGCGAGCAAGATCACGAGAATCCTCCTTCAATTTCGTATACATATTTCATGTCATATCAATGTTGGTAGGAAAACATATGTTCAAACGGAACCAATAGTCATATTCAAGCTATATTGGCAAAGCGCAATGCTTACAAATGAGTATTACCCACGGTCCATCGTCTCGAGCCAAATAGAAGCAGCCCAAACAGTAGCATAACTATGTACTTTATCTCCATAATCCAATTTACCATGACCACCATAGCTAGCTAAAACATTTGAACTTTTGCTTGAACCTATATTTCCATCTGCAGGCCTGCTTCTCTCATATTTCTGATGAGCAGAATACTGTGTTGCAAGCGTATGAACAGCTGATGCAAAATCAGTTGTGCCTTTAGATATACTAGAAAATCTGAACAAGTTAGAAGTTTGTAAAAAATCCCCTCTATTAAATTTTGACATCCCGTTTTGGGTATCTGCTGCAGAAATGGAAGGAAAGTCGAGCACATTGAAGCTTGGAACCTCCAAGGCCTTCGAGTTCATATTTTGATTGAAACCAGTATCAACTTGGAGCTGCATTTTACATTCAATAATGTTACAAGAAAGTCCCCTCAACAACTAACAAATAGGAATATATAGACTGTTACATCAATGTGACAAATCTTCTTCATTACAGAAAAGTTTACAATATTGGATTAGGAAAATGACAGCTACTATGCCAATTAGTATCGCATCGTCTGAAGATCCTGCATAAATATGTGCAGCTCAATGGAGCTGCAGAGAACTACCCACATTTTGTTACCTTGCTAAAGAGTTACAGCTCCTATATCAAGTGATAAATCTACTGCATCACATTATAAGGCTGGACATCCCCACACATTGTTACCTATGTACAGAGTAAATAAGAAAAATAACAAGTAAATAAACTCAGGTATTTCTATTTCGGACTATTGTATTCAAGCAAGGTTAGCAGAGTCAGTATCAGAATCGCTATCAGAATTGGCATCAGACCATTCCTATGATTTATCGATATCAACAATTCTGGACGAGAGTGTAGGAGTTTTTTTTTTCGGAAAGCCAAAACATAATAAGAAATTATCAGAAAAACTTTAAAAAAATTGATGTGTTTAGGCAAAATCTTATATATTATATTTTATTTCCGGTTAGTTTTGAATATCATAATATTCAATCATCGTTGAATCGTTATGCCCGGAATAGATATTTTTTGTTATTTGCTTTTACTAAGTATTCTCGCAATAGGTAGTTTTAAATGGAATGATAAGATGGATAATGTTGTTTAGTTATAGATATACAACTTTAAGAAAGGGTAATGGTTCCACTATGTCAAAAAGTTGTAGCATTTTGATCTTCAGTGCCACTGAATCATTCTATCTATATCTTTTTTGCCTATTTTTCCTTTTAAGCGTTTACTTTGCTAAATTGACCGGAAAAGAGCTAACATTTTGGTATCATCTGGTATCGGTGTGGGTCACTATCAACCGATGCGATATGCTGATACGTATCGGTATCGGCCGATACTGCGAACCCTGTATTCAACTTGTGCAACATTCAAATACATAACCTTCAGTTCAAGCATCGAAACAGTTGATAAAACTTCCTAGCTCCTACCCGCCAAGCTACGCTTCTCTATTGCCCACATTTTCCTACCATTTCAACCGAGGATCTCAGATGGTGACAATGAATCTAACCTCTTCTATCCTACCTCCAAATTTCATGCTCGCTGAACTTGACGAGATAATTAGTACATTATATGATGTAGTCGCCATCTTCTATAAAACATATACAGAGGAAGACTATTGTACACAAGGTTTTTAACTGGTCGGTAGCAAAGGGGAATTCCATCTATAAATCACACTAGATAATTCCACGAAGGACAATCAAATTTGGAGTATTGTTACAATTAGTTGTCTATTATTACTAGACTAATTCCATAAAAAAATTTCTTCTTTTACTCATTAAAACCTCCACCTGAACTTATTTCAGAAGTAAAACCTTGAACCATTATACATATTGTTTGCAATGTGCCTCCTTAAACGACAATATTGAAGACTCGAAGTTCAACGGTAAGTTTTAATATGTCAATGTGATTATTCACTTACTCTGTAAAATCATATCCTTGTTGAGATGGATGAGTATCAATACACTGAAGGATAGGATAAGATTGAGTGTACTGATGAGAAGTTGGAGGTGGTTCTACTTGAGAATAAGATGAAATGTTAGGTCGTTTGACCAGTCAACCAGTTACAAGTAATGATAGGAGATAGGCCCAAGTGAACTTGGTTTGGGACTGAATCTTCACCTGCTAATGTTAGAGAGGAAATGGCCCTAACAACATCCCATTAGTTGATTCTCTAATCAAAGTTCATTAGGTGTCTTAATAATTCAAACTAAGAGGACAGGAAAACAGAGACACCAAGACACCATCCATGATAAAAAAAAGTATATAACAGAGTAAATACATAAAACATACCTCAAGTTGAGTGACGATCTCAATAGTCGAGTTTAAATCACAACCATTTGCATAGTACACATCTGCAAGGCTTTCAGAAGAAAAACCAGGAAACTGGGAGATCAAAAAGTCCACAGGATTGATGCCAACATCCTCCAGCGAAGCATATTCACTAATCAAATCAGTTAGTAAACCAGTAGTAGGATCTTCATTGTAATGGTAGTCATCCTTTGTGTTGGTAAAATGATCACCGCCACTTACAAACTGTTTGTCCCACTCTGTGGTAGAAAATTTCATAATAGAGTTTGGCGACTGATCTTCCATAAAAGTTGATAATAGATATTCAACTTTTTCACGAGAGTTTCGATTGCTAATACCATAAGAAGATACATCTTGTCGTGTACCAAAGAGTTGGTTTTTCTCGGATGCAGGGAACCTTGAAGCATCAACTTTTTCATGTAATGATAAACTGTCAAGTGACAATTGTCCTGGTGTGTACAACTCCTCTTCTCCCATACTTGTGAAATCAGGAGTGATATCATCTGGAATATGGTGCCACCAAAATTGATGTGCCTCTTCGTCTGAATTATTTAAAATTTTTGAGCCTGTTCGATCTAATACTGCTTTTGAAGGACCGGGTGCATCCAACCTGGTAACATCAGCATCATTTGCGTTTCCAAATTGCAATATAGATGCTGAAGGGACAAATTTTGCCGCATTGGGATTTGATGCACTGACCTTGTTTGGTATATTTAGCTTTCCGTCTTTGTTTTTTGAGAAAAGTTTGCTAGATAAATTCATTTTATATAATAGATAATATGCTACATACAAGGCATTCATAGCAACAGAAGAAGTTATCCCAGCGCTGCATAGTAACATTGAAACATTAAATGCATAATATATAGAAAACTATGTATGATGAAATTGTTTAATATACAGATTGCAACCATACATGAACATGTTAAGTCAAAACCACAAAGTAAAGAAAAAGATAAGACATACAACAAACTACTAGTTGAGAGACTATAGTTGAGGAGGCTATTGAGACTTGTAAGTGCATGGGAGATTCTTCTTTGTGATATCAGGCTAAGGTTTGCGAGGTTAGTTTGTGAAAAACTCTCGTATTGCCATGTGTCTATTAATCATTTCTCTTTTTCGCTTGTGGAGGTACGCACGTCACTGAACCATATGGGGCTGTGTGGTTCTCTATGGTGGGTTTTGTAATCTTTGAATTGTGTTATCTTCCTAGTGATTGAGATCAATTCGTTTTTCCTTGTTACAACAACTAAAAAACCTTAATCTTGGCAGGAGGTACTGAATAGAACTGTGTATACACATTAAGCTCTGAATGTTGAACATGTTCATGCTCTGCGAACATAGGTTGGGTTTTGGTATTGCTTGTTTTGCCTGTTCTTCGATCTTAATTTTTGAAAAGTAGAAGGGTAACACCCACAAAAATTGTAGGTAGTATTTATACTTTGCTCTTTGATTTCAACATGATTCAAATTATGCATCATAAGGCTACTACTTACTGCAGGTGAAAAGTGAATTGCCAAGCACTTTTAAAGTATATCACAATCAGTAATATAGATGGTCCTGCGGTATAGCTAATCTCTTCAGAACCATAGAATGGTTAAATGTTAGACATAAAAGAAGGAAACTTTTTCCTATTTCATAATAACATTCATGAACTAACGTGAATTAAAAACCATAAAAGAATGAAACTTTTTCCTATTTCATAATAACATTCATGAACTAACATGAATAAAAAACCATAAAAGAAGGAAACTTTTTCCTATTTCATAATAACATTCATGAACTAACGTGAATTAAAAACCATAAAACCATTGTAAATTAAAACTCCACAAAGCTAACTAAAATTCAATGGTGATTTCATCTTAAGAGAATTACATGATTAAACCACAAAGCATACTCTAATGATGGTAAGATGGTACTTTGACTTCTCTCTATTGTTCCAATCACACTGCTAACAAGAATTTTTCATAAAAAGCACCAACTTTTCGAAATTCTATCACACCTTGTGTCATATTGGTGCCCGTGCATAACATACTGTGTATAATCTCGATCAAACTCTAAATTCCAAAAAAACTAACCAGAATCCAACAAATTCTGCTGAAGGAAAGATGCTAGCTTTTACTCCACTCTCCGGTTCCGATCGCGTCGCCCCTAACTAAGATTACGACAACAAAAAATACAGAAGAATTTGGCAAAAATGGAAAGATATAGGCCATACCTCGACCACTTCTTGCTCTCAACATCGTAAGAATGCACCAAATTGGTCACTGCTGCTAGCCCTAAAACCCCCAATCAATAAATAAAAATCATGCCTTTTTTTCTGAAGAAGAAGAAGAGAGAAAAGTTACTTATTCCGGAGGTGCCGCCCTCGATTGTAGTGGCTCCATCGAAGAGGATGAGGCAGGGGTTGCGGGTCTTGTTGGCGGCCACCGTGTTGAGCGTGTGGTCGCAGCGCAGGCCCTGGAGTCGTCGACGGCGTCCCAGCTCACGACGATCGATCGGTAGTTTGAGAGCTTTGAGAATAGCCGCCATCAACTATGATGCACCGCCATAAAACTTGCCAGACCGTGTACAACCTTGTTGTGCCGCTGTCAACCGTGCCGCATCGTCGTTAGGCTCCCGTCTCGCCGCCAGCCTCGCAGCGTCGTAGCAGTTTATAGGCTCTCTACGAAAACCTTCTCTAAGCGAATGGTGAGAGAGTTTTCGTAGATGGATGGCGGAGGGGGGAGAGAGGAGTTTTCTAGATATGTTGAAGGGAAATTTTGAGGGGGAAAATGTGGGGGGAGAGGGAAAATGGAAATTTTCAGTGAAAAGGAAAATTTTTTTTGTATACTAATATTCTATCTGTAAACAGGTTTTAGGGGTTCTTTTGGCAAACGAAAAAAATTATGTCGGCAAAAAAAATATTAATTTAGACAAATGTTAAAGGCCATCCCCTTTTTACTAAGGGCCACCAACTTAAAATTTTAAGAAAATTACAAGTTTGTCATTTTGAGAACACTAAGAGCCACCCCGCTTCTGTCACTCGATGACTGCAGAACTTGCCTGCAGTCCAAAGTGAAGACAGGACTGCAGTGCTTGCCTGCAGTCCTCGATTGACAGAAGTTTTTTTTCTAATTTTTTTAAAACTTTCAATCTACAGTGACTGCAGGGCTTGCCTGCAGTCCAAAGTGAAGACAGGACTGCAGGTTGGCCTGCAGTCCTCGCCATGGGGGGGAGGCGGAGGGAAAATAAATTTCTCAACCATGAGGAAGTGGGCTCTCCCTTCTATTTTCCTCCTCGTCATCCTCCTCTCCAACCTTTACGATCATGGTGAGTTCGTAAAAAATCTAGGGTTTCCTGGTCCGGATCTAGGGTTTATGGAGAGATTCGTCACTTTGACCCCCCATTTTTTTCTTCCAGGTCGTAAGCTCCACACGAACGCGGAGGAGGACAACGACGAGCTCGTTGATCCTCCAAAGGTGGAGGAGAAGCTCGATGTCGTCCATGGAAGTCTGTCCACCGACTCCGTAAGTTCTAGGCGGAGGGAGGGGTGCTCAGCGAGGAGGTTGTGAATGGGGATGAGGTTGTGGACCTCGGGGAAACGGCGGGAGGGGTGCTCGGCCGGGCCAACGCCGCCGAGGGGGTTACCCTTAGTAATCTTGTTCAATTTTGGTTGCCCTTAGTAAAAAAAAAGTCAGTCATGGTTGCCATTAGTAGGATGGTTGCCCTTAGTAAAAGGGGGTAGCCTTTAACATTTGCCTTAATTTATTGCAATGCTAGACGTTTATTGCAAAATTTTAATATTTTCTATCACGAATATATTTTGTTGTAAAAATTATTTTTTGTTGCAAATAATTTTACCATCAATTTGTAAGAGCGAAAAAGAATGCACCGAATATTTTGCAACCAAATATTTTGAACGATTTAGTTTTTTGTTGCTTAAAAATTACAAAACCAGTTTTTGCAACAAATATATAAATTTTGTTGCACTTAATTAACTTTTGCAACAGATTATTTTTGTTGCAAAACATTTTATCCCAAAAAGTTAATTTTCATGTAGTGGGTCATGTAGTGGGAGAAATATAGACGGGTCATCGTCTATTTATTGGAGTGGGGATGAAATCGGCGCGCGGATGAAAACCCGCACGATGAAAAAATTGGGTAGGATGGAGGGGGATCTCCATGAGAGAGAGAAGCGGGATAAAAAAACTGGGTATGGGAGAGGGCGATCTTCGTGACAGATAGAAGCTGAATAAAAACAATTGGGGGGAGGGGGGTGGAATCGGGAAGAAATAAATTTGGGGTTGAAGAACAAGGATTTGGAAGGAGCCCACGGGGGTTGGGAGGGGATATATAGTTTTTTTCTCATGGGTTAGTTTCTTATGATGTATTCGATTTAGGATTCGATTCAAATTTTGGATTCGATTTGAAAGGATTTAGGACCAAAGCTTTGCAAGGGTCATAGAGAAATAAAAGATTACAAGTTAATGTTCTTTAACAGACATATCCTTATAAAGGTTGAAACATATTTACATGGATTAATTTGAAAATGTTTCACCAACCTACTTCAAGTTTTAGGGACCCCAACACTACTTCCGAGATATCTCCTTATAAACGGGTTGGTCCCCATGCTTTCAAGAGAGCAATCTGCTACTTCACTTCTTATTATGCTAAGAAGAAAGTTGAGAATATCAATCAAGGACATCGGTACAACCCTTAGGCTGGTCAAGAGGGATCTCCCTCCACCTTAGACTTGAAATCTTTTACCCTATAGCTTTTAGTGTCGGTCGATACTGATATGGTTTGGCTAGTCCTAATTTGATACCGTCGCTACCAATACTAACTGATACCGATGTTGGTGATCTCTTTCCCCATAAATTCAGCAAAGACAGTTGAATAAAAAAGAACAATCACCAAGGGTGTAAAAGTATGTAAATAAAGAGTACTTATTTATCTTAATTGTTAGGCTTTAAAATTCAGATAGTTGTTAGATATTTTTAATGATTCACCAATTAAATATTTGACATAACTTAAACTGAGGCAACAATTAAAGAATAAAATAGAGGTGGAAGGGTCATGATTTTTAGAAGAATGAATATTATGATAAGCAAGATGATGTGGAAGGGATTGGTGCAAGAAGCTGAAACATTAGGCTTATCTTTTGAATCCATGGAAGGGATGGGTTTCAGGATGTGACAGATCCATTTAATCATAAGCTGCTATCAAGTGAGGTGTCGATCTAATAAGACCAACATATCAAATAATATCATCGTAGCAACATTTTAAAAATAAATTTACAACATTGTCTAAACATTGTGAAATACACATCTTTTACAACATTTGATAAAAGTTGTTGAATATAACCCTTTTACAATATTTCTTAAACATTGTAAAACGATATTACATACACAATATTTATATAAAATGGTAAAATAAAATTACTTTTACAACATCGAACAAACATTGTGAAACATGAAAAATTTACAACAGTTGATAAACGTTGTTAAACATGATATTTTTACGATGTTTTAAATACATTGTCAAAAAAAATATCTTAGGCAACATAAAATAAACGTTGTCAAAATTAATAGGTGTTACAATGTTAACAAAACGTTGTTGAAGAGAGTAATAAACAACTTTTGTGATTGACCATTGTAGAAGCTTTAACGTTTGAGTATAAAATGTTGTTTGCACATGTATTTCACAACGCTTTTACAATAAAGGTTGTAGAAGACCCCCCATATTTACAACGTTTTCAGGAAGTGTTGTAGATGGAATGTTGTAAAAGAGGTTTTTTCTTGTAGTGACTTTTGGGATGATTGATTTTTTTCGGTTAGGAAGGAAAAACAATCCCTCCACTTTTCCTTCCCTTCACTTTTTCTTCCATACCAAACAATAGAAAATGAATCTATCCCTCCAATTTTCCCTCCTCCATTTTTCTTCCTCCCACTTTTTTCTCCTACCAAATACAGCCTTATTGATCGTCCCAATTTTCTTTTTGTTTTTTGACCCTGACCTTAACCTTGATCCTTGCTTCAAATATTTGACAAGGGTAAATTTACCTGACATGGGCTGGACCTGGGCCGGGGGTGGGCCCAGCCCTATTCCTTCTTATTTTCTTGAATATTTAACAAGGTAAATTTTACCTGATATGGGCTTGGCCTGGGCAAGGGGTGGGCCCAACCCAATACCTCTCTCCGACGATGTCCCCAACTGCAGCAGCAATAGTGACCGGAGCGACAATGCTGGCGGTGACAACAACAACGAGTGTGGGCGGAGCAGCAGCGGCGACGGCAAGGGCGCAACAGCGGCGGCCAGGGCGCAGCTGCAGCGGGCGTAGGCATATCAGCAATAGGCGTGGGTGCAACAACGACGACGACGGCGAGACGCACGGGCGCCGGCGGGTGGCGCACACGTGGGCGAGGCGGGAGGAGGAGGAGAGGGGGTGGCAAACGACGGGAGGAGGGAGGGCATTTGGGGGGGGGGGTGGTAGTGGCAGAGGGAGGGTGGGGGAAGGAGCTGGGGGAGAGAAAGGGATATTTTTGAAATTTTTTTAGGGTAGCATATTAGCTATAAAAATTTAGAATATCAAGTTATCAAATATAGATAGTTGAGAGTATTAAGTTAAAATTTAGCCTTTCTTTTATTTATACTTTTCGCGAATCAAACAAGGTCTAAGGGCATGCTTTGGTGAATGATTTACACTCATAGATCTACTCAAGCCAACTGTTAAGTTCAATCCTACCTTCCTGGGCCCTCTTTGTCTAAACTTTCAGGCCTCGTTTGGTTCATGGAAAGAAATGAATTCCCTTGTATTTTCCATGTGAATCGAAAAGTAGAATTTCTGTCACATTTTCTTTCCGTTGTTTGGTAAAACAAGAAAACCACCTAAGAAAGACCATTTGATTCCATTTGATTTCCTTTACAGTGTTTGGTTGTGCAGTAAAGAAAAGCAAAAAATATAGCAATGTTCCAATAATATTCTTATCTTTTAAAATAAAAAAACATTATGAAAAATAACATTAATGGTAAAATAAGCAATAACACCTGGTTACTTTTGTCATAATTTTTGTAATAAATGTTGGGAAATGAGGAGGAAAAATCAATCCCATGGGTCCTGAGTGGAACCATATTCCCTCCAATTTTTTCCCTGTCAGAAAATTGATTTCCTATTTTGTGGCTACTAAACAAAGGAAATGAACAACTTTCCTTTCCTGATTTCTTAAATCCATGAAACAAACGAGACCTAAATTCTCACAAGTTAACCTTAATAATGATAATTAGAGAAAGTAATTGCTTCTTCCAGCTAGTCCCCACCCACTAAAACCATGCTAATATCTTTTTTTTCTAAACAATTGATGTCAGAAGCTAATTCGTAACATTAATGTTAAGGCACTGGCCCGGGTTTGGATTAGATTCATGTAAACGCAGGAGGAGACTTTTTAACATCCGAACCCTGATTTTTGATTAAAGCTTCACGTCTGCTTCACAGGTATCCGTCACTATACCATGTTCCAGTAAAATCTATTTCACCAAAAATAGACCTTCGGAAGGCTTCGCGCTGTTGAGAATGACTTTGTGTCTGAGCATGTTTCTACTCGCACTCTTCTTTGTAGAGTGGAGCACATAACGGTTGAAAACCGAAAACCAAACCGAACCGAATCGAACCAAAATATGATAAACGGTTCGGTTTTTTGGTTTTCGATTCGGTTTTCGGTTTGAAAATTTAAAATTTTGTAACAATGGTTCGGTTTTCGGTTCTTGGTCCGGGTAACCGAAGCGAACCGAACCGAAAGTCGATTTAGATTTAATAATTTATCAAATTTTCCTCAATGTTTTGAAACCCCTAACTGGGCGCACTCTTCTCTCCTATTCTTTATCGGTACTTCTTTGAGCATTCTTTCTCTATCCTCAATCTATATATATACTAATATTTTTCACACAATGTAATGTAATAATTCATAAATGCAATAATGTCATATATTTAAAATAAATTGTTATTTAAACATGTTCATTTTGCAAAAAAAATAATAATTGAAGGCCCGGTACATTGGCCCATGAAACCGAACCGACCGAAAACCAAACCGAATTAATTCGGTTTTGTTTTGTTCGGTTTTAATAAAAACGGTTCGATTTTCGGTTTTGAAAAATACGATTTACGGTTATTTCGGTTTTTATATATACAGTTCGATTTGAACCGAACCAAACCGTTGCATACTCCTATTTCTTGGGAAGTATATTAATTCTCGGCAGAGGAAATAAGGTTTCAGCAGACCATCAAACATTTTGTTCATGCGTCACTAATAATAGGTGGATTGTTGTCTAAAGAACAAGAAAGATCTATATGTACAATTCAAAGTATAACGTCTTGGACTGGGAAAAAACACGTGTCTCAAGTCTTGGTCTCCCTCTCTCTCATGGACTAAGTCATCAGTCATGCATGTTTGTCTCTCTAACGTATGGAAGAAATTAAAGACCAGCCGTATCCTCTCTTCCTAACGTATGGAAAAAGCTCAAGTTCTCGACCCCTCTCTTTCTCTTCCTAACGTATGGAAGAAATTAAACACAAGTCTAAGTCGTCTCTTATCCATCTCAGTCTTTCCAAGTCAAGCTTAACTTTCATACATATATTTATTCTGTGGAAAATTTGGCCAACATTAAATGCATAGTCTTCTCTTTCTTCTACCCCTTAATTATTGGCTATAAATAGCTTAAGCTACCAAACATGTCATGCAAACAAACACTTCTTAATTTCTCTGCTACACACCAACAGCCTTCCATGGAGGTACTTCCTACTCTAATCTTTATAGCTGTCCAACTCATATTACTCTTCCTTCATCCCCTGCAGCCGGCCATGTCGAGGCCACACAACAACTTCACCGACCTCGAGTCACTGCTAGCCTTCAAAGCTAGCGTCGCCGATCCGCATGGCCTTCTAGCAACCAACTGGACCGCCAATGCCTCCTTCTGCAGCTGGAACGGCGTTCGCTGCAGCCACAGGCGACAACGAGTTGTTGCTCTCGAGCTTCCGGACTTCTTCCTCGGAGGCTCCATCTCCCCTCACATCGCCAACCTTTCCTTCCTCTCTCGCCTTGACCTCAGCAACAACAGTCTCACTGGTCCCATTCCAGGTGCCATTGGCCGCTTGCCGCGGCTTGCACTGTTCAACCTCCAAAATAACTCCCTCTCTGGTCCAATCCCTCTCAGCATCTTCAACATGTCCTCACTGGTTAAAGTCTCCTTGGTAATGAACAAATTGTCAGGTTCTCTCCCCTCAGACACTGATCCTCCTTTTATGCTTACTCGTCTCCAATATATGTCTCTCTCAAAGAATCATCTGACTGGCATCATCACGCCCAACTTTGCTCGGTGCTCTCAACTCCAGGTCCTGAGTTTGAGTTTTAACAATTTCAGTGGGAGCATACCACCTGAGCTTGGAAATATTACGGGACTCAATATCTTGTACCTTGGATCAAACCAACTCACTGGAACGATCCCTGCTTCCATAGGCAAACTCTCGAAGCTCAACCGGCTCGATCTAGGTGGAAATTATCTTCAAGGAGCAATTCCTGAGGAGTTGGGGAATCTTCTTGATGTTCAATATCTAGCTCTAGATAAAAACATCCTGACTGGTTCGATACCAATGGCCCTCTTGAATGCTTCGAAAATTTCTTCCCTCCATCTCTTTCGAAACAATCTAACTGGATCCATACCTGCTACACTTGGAGTATCTTGGCCTCAACTTGAATTTTTGAATATACATACAAACCAGCTAACTGGAAGACTCGACGTTATCAGCTCTCTTTCCAACTGCAGGAATTTACGGCTTTTATCGCTGTCAGAAAATAAGATATCCGACTTCCTTCCGGATTCCTTAGGAAATCTCTCAACCAGTCTGAATTACCTTCACCTGAGTAGCAACTATATTAAGGGAAGAATCCCTAGCACAATTGGAAACTTAAGTGGCCTTATCGGTTTAGACCTGGGGCAAAATGAACTTATAGGAGAAATACCTTCAGAGTTTTCAAGGCTGAAAGTCCTACAAGGATTGTACCTAAGTAATAACAGATTAAGTGGGTACATACCTCCTGAGCTCGGTCTAATGACAGGTTTAAACACCTTGTACCTCAACGAAAATGCATTATCGGGTACAATACCACATTCACTGGGTAATATCAGCGGACTGCAGATTTTGTCATTGGCTGCAAACAGATTGTTCTCCATCATCCCAGATAGCTTGTGGAGTTTAAGTGGTCTCCTCGCGCTAAATTTATCAGGCAACGCTCTAGATGGCTCCCTTCCTCGACAGATGGGCAATTTGAAGTTCTTCGACAAGTTGGACCTATCGAAGAATCGCTTCTCAGGTAACATCTCAAGTGTTTTAGGGAACCTTCAAATGATTACATATCTAGATCTTTCCAACAATTCCTTTGATGGTGAAATTCCTAGCTCACTGGATCGATTGGTCATTAGTATTGGATATATGAACCTATCATATAATAGAATCTCAGGCACTATACCCAAATCCTTCACCAATCTTGGTAAGCTTTACAGTCTTGACCTCTCCTTCAATAAACTCCAAGGACCAATTCCTGAAGGCGGGGTGTTCTCAAATAGTAGCATCGTATCTTTGGAAGGGAATCCAGCACTCTGTGGTGCACTTAAACTCGGCTTTTCACCTTGTCCTCCTCCTTCCAACTCAAAGAGCAACCTCCATTTGCTTAAATATATCCTCCCCCCAATTGTTCTCGTTGTTCTTCTACTATCTTGTTTCTGTACTCGACTAATATTTCGTAGATGGGGTAAAAAACTGAAGCTCCCATCCGAAGATGCATCATTGAATACCATTAGAGTGATTTCGTACCGTGAGCTAGTTCGTGCCACTGACAATTTCAGCGAAGCCAATCTAGTGGGAAGGGGAAGCTTCAGCTCAGTTTTCAAAGCATACCTTGATGATGGGTTGATTACAGCAGTAAAGGTCCTGAATTCGGAAAATCAGTCAGCTTTGAGAAGCTTTGATGCAGAATATTGTGTTCTGAGCAAGATTCGTCACAGAAATCTTGTCAGGATCATCAGCATGTGTTCTAACTTGGATTTTAAGGCTTTGGTACTCCAGTTTATGCCAAACGGGAGCCTTGAGCAATGGCTGCACTCGGACAGCTACTACTTGAATCTACTTCAGAGGATAAACGTAATGGTGGACGTGTCATTAGCATTTGAGTACCTTCACCATTATCATCCTCATGTTGTGGTGCACCGCGATCTGAAGCCGAGCAACGTGTTGTTGGATGAAAACATGACGGCTCATGTTAGCGACTTTGGAATCTCCAAACTTTTTCTTGGTGACAGTCAGTCTATATTGTCTGCTACCGCACCAGGGACCTTAGGCTATATGGCTCCAGGTAATTCTATCACTTAATGATTTTCTGTATGCTGTTAGTGAAACCTTTGTTTGGTAATTTTGAAACCTATGCTGCAAATATGCATTTAGCTAATCATTCTGCTGCAAGTGCAGGCAACCAATGGCCTATTATCTTCTCTTCTACAATTTTCAGGCGAGGACATTTTATGTATGTCCAATAGAATACTCCTTGTCATTTGTCTTTGATGAGGCAACAAGCTCTGATCATTTTGCTACATACATATGTAGTGCATCTTAGAGGATTTTATTTAAGATCACGGGATTATGAGGCCAATCGGCAATCACATAGTATTAAGAACAAATCTAAGGCAAACACCATGCTTTGAAGAAGTTTTCTTATACATCATGACAGAGCTATGATCCATATTTATCCAAATTTGACTGAACCATTTTTCATAAAGATGGATATTCTCTTTTTGGTTTAATTCTACATTTATATTATGCACGGTAAACTTTGTCCTTTTCGAGTGACCAGGGAAAAATAAGTTACAATCTGTAGTAGTAGTATGTATATATTAGATCAGCGACATCATTTGCAATTTGAATTAAGATTTTGCATGCTTCATTTATTTTGTTTCTATTATAATTTTGTTTTTATTATTTTGCAAGAGTATGGATCAACAGGAAAAGTGTCAAGAAAAGGTGACGTATATAGCTTTGGAATTTTGTTGCTAGAAACTTTTACAAGAAAAAAACCGACCGATGCCATGTTTGATGGGGAATTAAGTTTAAGGCAATGGGTGACAATAGCATATCCATCGACAGTGTTAGAGATTGTGGATCCAGATCTCTTGAAAGAAAGTGTTGATATTCAACGTGAACCAAGCTCTCCAATTATTGTTGGCCAATGTCTGTCGTCGCTTATTGAATTGGGTTTGTCTTGCTCGAGGGACTCGCCACAAAAGAGGATTCAGATGAGGGATGTTGTTCCCAAACTACAGAAGATAAAAAATGATTTCTTATCAAAGTCTCCTAGATCTTAAAGAAAATCGTGGCTCCATGTCTGCGCCTTCTAGTTTAAAGATGCTTAGTCAAATTTTTGTGTGTGTAATATTGCAACTTTTAAATCATGATCAGTATTTTTTTTTAAGAGTTGAAGTAGTTTCTTTTATTTCTAGTCTTTGATGAGACTGTGTAGAATTTTATTAGTGCTCTCGACTTTCTGGGGAGTTATGGTTGGCTTGTAATAAGTCAGACTCTGTGTTTTGGTTTGATTTGTGTTTGCATCACCAAATATTAAGAAGTTTGTATGTTTTGATTTAGTAATAGGTATGAATCAGGTTGGGTACTAAGCCTAAGTGAGCTAGAGCAAAGATGCTTTAATGGATTAACCGAACAATACTAACCAAGATGGAAGCATAACAAAGATTGATCTTTTATCGCTCAGTAAAAACCAACTTACTGGAACTATTCCACCTTTTATATGAAACCTCACAATTTTGAACGCGTGATCATGTCAATTTGCTATATGGACTGTGAAACTTTTAGGGTTCTAAAATTTCTTTCTGTTATAGGCTTCCCTTGAGTTGAACTCACACACTTTAGGCAGGAGACAAATATTAAAGTAGTTTCTTAAGTTCTACTTTAGTACACAATTGTTATGTAAAAATCACAAATGAACCAACAATTTCGTGACAAGAGCTCTCACCTTAGGCTTTAGAGATGGCAGAAACCATACCGGGCATCGACCAATTGAGTCGATCAAGATCATCATCGAAGTGCATATATATACGTTTGTCGTCTTCTAGGGTTAGGGTTTCAAGATAAAATGTGGGTTTGTCGTGTTCAAAAATTCCTTTTATGAACCCTAAAACGATTCTAAACCTAATTTATCAAAACTATTTAGAGAATTAAAATTATTATAGGGTTTTGAATAGAATGTAAAAAAAATTTGAAAAAATTAGGGAAGAACATTCCTAGATTCCGGTTGCTTCGACTTGCGTGTCATCTCTTCGAATCTAGGAATGTTGTTGAAGAAATCTTGGTGGAGGAATTGGGAGTGGAGTGGTGGAGGAGAAGAAAGTAGGGTTTTGGGAGAGGGAGAGGGAGAGTTCTCTTTTTTTTCTTTTGGTGGAGAGAGAGTGTAGAATGGGTTATGGGAAGGAATGAAGGGTTTGGGGGGGGGGGGGGGGGGGGTTGGGCTGCCCCCTAGCAAAATGTGGGTGCCCCTAGCAAAATCTCCACCTCCTTGGGCTGCCCCCAAGTAAGGGTTGCCCCCTAGCAAAAATGGTGGTGCCCTTAGAAAAAATCTTGATTTTTCCTCCTCATTTCCCAACATTTATTACAAAAATTATGACAAAAGTAACCATGTGTCATGGCTTATTTTACCATTAATGTTTTTTTTCATAATGTTACTTTTATTTTTATTTTCATAACCTACTCAAGCCAACTGTTAAAGTTCAATCCTATCTTCCCGGGCCCTCTTTGTCTTAACTTTCAATTCTCACAAGTTAACCTTATAAATAATGATATTTAGAGAAAGTAATTGCTTCTTCCAGCCAGTCGCCACCCACCAAATCCATGCTAATATCTTTTTTTCTAAAAAATTGATGTCAGAAGCTAATTCGTAACATTAATGTTAGGGCACGGGCCCGGGTTTGGATTGGATTCATGTAAACGCAGGAGGGGACTTCTTAACATCCGAACCCTGATTTTTGATTAAAGCTTCATGTCTGCTTCACAGGTATCCGTCGCTATACCATCTTCTAGTAAAATCTATTTCACCAAAAATAGACCTTCGGAAGGCTTCGGCTGTTGAGAATGACTTTATGTCTGAGCATGTTTCCACTCGCACTCTTCTTTGTAGAGTGGAGCACATAACGGTTGAAAATCGAGGATCGAACCGAACCGAACCAAAATATGACAAACGGTTCGGTTTTTCGGTTTTCGGTTTGAAATTTTAAAATTTTGTAACAACGGTTCGGTTTTCGGTTCTTGGTCCGGGTAACCGAACCGAACCGAAAATCGATTTAGATTTAATAATTTATCAAATTATCCTTAATGTTTTGTAACCCCTAACTGAGCGCACTCTTCTCTCCTATTCTTTGCAGGTACTTCTTTGAGCATTCTCTCTCTATCCTCAATCTATGTATATACTAATATTTTTTACACTATGTAATGTAATAATTCATAAATACAATAATGTCATATTTTTAAAATAAATTGTTATTTAAACATGCTCATTTTGCAAAAAAAAAAAAAAAAAAAAAATTGAAGGCCCAGTACATTGGCCCATGAAATTGAACCGGCCGAAAATCGAACCGAATTAATTCGGTTTTGTTTTGTTCGGTTTTACTATATACGGTTTACAGTTATTTCGGTTTTCATATATACGGTTCGGTTTGAACCGAACGGAACCGTTGCATACCCCTATTTCTTTAGCATGATCCGATAAAGAAAGACCATCAAAGAATTCGGTAGAAAATATGCACATCTAAGGAATCACTGCTACATGGGAGGATCTTATCAATGTTCATGAATGATAATCACACGTCGAAGTGATGAATTGGAAAAAAAGGTACCCATGTTGCCGACCATGAGTAATGACTAGTTTGAACACGAGGAACATTTCCAAAAAAATGATTTATGACTTTCGTAATGTTTTTTTTTAGATCCATAGAATCATATATGCAGTCGTTCCATGCATTAGCTTTTCCATTAAAGGTTAGGTCGTGCACTCTTTTGTGGTTATAGATTAGATGTGCCTCTAGTGGAAGCGTGTGTATCAAGAACATGTCTACGCATGCAGGACCATAACACTTTCGTATGACCAACCGGTTTCTTTGAAAAATGATTTATTTTGCAGCAAACATATATAATAAAAGATGACGGATGATGGTAGAATTGACTAGGGGTGAGCATTATTCGATTTTGGACCGAAAATTGAATCAATCCGATTCGAATAAGAGATTCGGTTCGGTTTAAAAAAAACATTGGTTCGGTTTCGGTTTTGAAAATACTAAATTTTTTTTTTCGGTTCGGTTTCGATTTAAATTTTTTAATATATATATATATATATATATATATATATATATATATATATGATACAAGCAAAATGTTACTCCTTTCTTGATCTCTGAAAGTATGACACAGCTAACAGGCAGAAATGCATACATTATCCTCGCCAATGCTTTCTGGCGCAAACTGTTCTGTAGTTCTATATCACTGCATGCCAAAAACATGACACACGGTAGCGATAACGCAAACATATAATCCTTGTCAATTAAATCCATACTTGTTTGATCGATCCTTGCATATATATTGAACCAAGGAAGCACGACTACCAGAAGTTTGTCATATCCGTGTCATAGTGCCAGACACGACACGGACACACATACGTCGCATGAATCATACTTTCTAGAACTGTACCATGTCGTGTGGTATGTTTGTGCAACGTAAATGAAGTTTCAACCTTTATATTGAACACCCGATACAATCGTTATACATATACTCAGAGGTGGAACCGTGGAAACACGTTGTGGGCTGGGATGGGCCCACCCCAATTTGTTCTCTTTTTCTCTTTCTATTTTTTTCCGTGTGAGTAAGCCCACATCCAGCCCACTCCAGTCCACCACAGTTTGAATTTATGGTTCTGCTCTTGCATATACGATAGAAATTTCTAGAAATCACTCCCAACCTTATGATACAGGTCACAATTAAATCACTGTACATTTCTAATGACAAATCATAAAAAAATATGTAAGGAGTATGTCACGCCCCGATCCCGGAGGATCGAAAACTAGCCACTGGGCGTGATGCCGTACAAGTCTAGATTGCACTTGTACAAGGCAAACCATTACAGTTCCTGGTAATTCTCAGAAAAATATCGACAACGCAGCGGAACCAAGCAGATAAATTGAAGTCACACAATTTATATAGAAATGTATCTCTTTATTGATAATCAAAATGGATTACAAGACTTGCAGCGGAATACAGAGTTTACAACTGATTACAAGACTTTGAATAGCCAACTGAAAGTATACACTTGCCCTTTGGGCTACAACTGAATATACAGACTTCTTTACAATGACTTGCCAATATGGCTACAATCTCACTGATACAACTGAGTTCCACTGTTCCATACATTATGTCCCGTATAGCAGAAGACATCGTCTTGAAAGAAGAGCTTCTGCACACCCATCCGATTCATCGATGCCCAGCACTGATTCACAGGATTTCCCCCCAAGCAAATACCTGTAATATTGCCCACAACGTGGGTCAGTACATCATCAATGTACTGCCGAGCGGTGCTGGCCCAACTCACCTAAGAAGACAACACTAAGTAATCATGTTACAGAACATTATTAACAGTGGTCTTTCTCGTTGCCTTAGGGTCAATTTCATGTTATAGCCGACGACAAGTAAATCATGTCAATCTCATAGCCAACATAATTTAAAGCATGCAGTTATCACCCTTTGGTGATTCTTACCCACGGTTGTATAGCCATCCCTGTACATTTATAATACTTACTCTGCCTGCACAAGACATTGTTAGGAACAATATCATGATTCAATATAAATATCACCGTTCAGGTGATTCTTACCAACAGCCGACATCCATCCCTGTATTTGAGTAATAACTTACTCTGCCTGCATAAGACATCATTAGCACCTGACCTATCTATATGAAGGTCACTGGCGACACGCCATGCTGGACCGTCTTACTGGTATACGGCGCCCTTGCAGTGCAGGTAGCTAGCCCCACTACAAGTCCCGTATACCGTGCTACTACTTCAGCACGTGCTACTACTTCAGCACTGGTTTTCCCCAGGACGAACCGGGTTCCATGGCCCAGGAATACCGTTCGAGAAACCACCTTGTCGACAAGTTGTCCATGACCATGCAACTATATGCAACTTATCTAAGAAGAAAACATATAATGCATGATTAAGGAAAACTAAGTAATTCAGCCACCATTCTCATTCATATCGCCATCTTGCCATCTTTCCAGGATCTTGGCATAATCAACATTCTACATCGACGACAGGATTATAGAATGTTGTTACCCAATCCTTTGTACCACATCTTTGATACCATTCATCTTTCCAACCAAACTCAGTGTACTCACCGCCCAATTCCTGGGACTTAGCATCTATTTTAGCATACATTTATTCGAATGCAAATCAAGCATACTCACTGCCCAAGTATTTGGGACTTTGCCTTCACCTGTCATGTAATTCATCGCAACAGCGTACAAGCATACAATTCATTTAGCCACAACAGTTTATGTTCAGGTGATTATTATCTTTCATTATCTTTCCAAATTCCATGTAAGGTATTATTGAGCAACACAATAAGAAACATAGAACACTATCCTTTATTTTAAGTGTGAAGCTAAAGGATCTTTGAAGGGTTCAACACTACTCACATTCATAGGACGATTCCCGCCACGATCGCATAGCCTTCCAAGCGATCCTTCGTATATTCCCAAGTCCAACAAGGCTTCATCGAACCAACCATCCATCATAAGGCATCTTGCGGGTCGGGACATTACAGAGTATATGTACGGCCAGGGCCGTAGGGCCGGTCAGGGATAAATCCAACAAAACTTCGTAATTGGGCAACCCCTCAGGTCATTTGTTTTTCTTAGGGATGTCAACCCAACACAATCTCAACTCAAACCTATATTTATATCAGAAAGGGTCAAGGGCGCCTTGCAGAAAGGCGCAGTAGTTGCGCCTCTTCTTTCTCCGTGCACACCCAGGTTGCGTCTAAGGCGTGCCTTTCAGCAAAGTACAACCAAGAAAAGATGCACCTTATATATATATATATATATATATATATATATATATATATATATATATATATATATATATATATATATATATATATATATATATATATATATATATATATACATATAAAAAATTGAGGCATGAAAATAACCTTTATCTCATACAAGTGAGAGGGAGACAGCTCTTTCCACGGTTGCCAAAGTTACTTACAGTTGAACTAGAAAAACTAAAATTTACTAAAAACGTGGTAGAAAGAATACAAACTCTCGTTAGTTCAGTTGATCACTACTGCTATTACTGCTCTGTTAGTTCACTTGGTTATGTTTTAACACATTTTTGTTGGTTTTAATATATTTATTTATTTTATTTCTTATATTACTAATTTATCTATTTATATATATTTTTATTATTTATTATTTATGCGCCTCGCTTTGTTCGGACGTGCACCTTAAGTGCGTTTTGTGCCTCGGTAGTTCCGGACGGAGACGCGGCCTCCGAACCGGCCTTCTCGACATAGACGTGCAGGCACCGGGCCAGCGCCAGGGCCCCGAGCCCGGCGGAGGCGGACACGGCAAAGACCACGGTGGCGACGTTCGGGGCGGCGTGGGACCTTATTGAGGCGAAGACGCGCAGGGCCGTCGCGGGGCATCCGAGGGCGGCGATGCTCGAGACGGTGGCGGTCCAGGAGACGACGTCCCTGTGCCGCATTCCGTCGAACACCCGCAAGGCGTGGTCGGGGGAGCCGCGTCGGGAGTAGGCGGTGAGCAGGACAGTCTGCACGAAGGGATCGGACCGGAATCCGAGGAAAATGGCGTGTGCGTGGAGCGACCTGATGGCAGCGGCGACGGTGGTGGTGTTGAGCAAGAAAGAGAAGGTGTGGGAGTCGGGAGGGACGCTGTCACGACCCGTACCCGCTTTTCGAACGCGAGCACGTGAGCAAGCCAGATACGCATCAAGCGGACTCCAGCGCGACTCGAATACGTAAACGCTGTCACGGCTAGGGTAAGCTGCCAAATCATGGCAAACAAATCTATATCTCAATCCACAGGAATCATATAAACAAGAATGAACACTATGGGTCGTGGTCTGCAGCCCACTAGCATATATGTCCGATAAGACTCTAAAAGAAATAAGAAGAGTCTAAAACTGAATCAAGAAACAGGATAACTCATGATAAGGTATGAAAGTACGAGCGGATAACAAACGTAATAATGGTACCTGAATCCCATAAGAACCGCAAATCCTCCGCCATCCAGAACCGCTAGCTAACTCCATGCAATCGCTAAACCTGAGGAGATCATCAGGTCCTCAGAGGACATAGCAAGATACATAATATACATGCCTATCTAACAGTTTTATCATGCGTGAGAAAATAAACAAGAAGAAACAGGAATACGACAAATGACTACGAACACGAACATAAACTCGAACACAAACACAAACACTAGAACAACTACGCATAAATGAACTGCCGGATGAACGAAACACGAGATCAATGGAAGAACCAAACCCTTATCCCGAGTGTGGACTCACGGTTTGAACTAAACACTAACCCTTGTCCCGAGTGTGGACTCTTTGGTTAGTACTAACCCTCGTCCCGAGTGTGGACTCTCTGGTTAGTTTACGGCAAGGCACCCTCGTCCCGAGTGTGGACTCTCTGGTGTAAGTATAACATCCTCGTCCCGAGTGTGGACTCTCTGATGTAAACACCCTCGTCCCGAGTGTGGACACTCTGGTGCAAGTCAAGTCAAGTCAAGTCAACACCCTCGTCCCGTACGTGGACTCTCTGGTGCAAGTAATTGATATCCTAGTCCCGAGTGTGGACTCACGGATGTAAATAGATCAAGAAAAATACCCTCGTCCCGAGTGTGGACTCTCTGGTGTCAAGAAAATAATATCAAGGATTTAGCAGTTCTATTACACGTACTCGTTCTATGACACGACTCAAGCAAGATACTGACGAGAAACTCCAAGTGTGAACCACAAGACCAAACATAAACACGACTATATGCAATGAAAACAACTCAAAAAATATAATACGCAAAGCACATGTCCATAAACAATCAAAACTGGAAAATAAAATAAAATACATGTAAATAAAACTGTAGAGGAAGGCAATGTATACTTGCCTGGAGGTTGCACGCAGATCCAATAACAATCTAGTCCACTGCTAAGCCAAATGAACTGCCGGATGAACGAAACACGAGATCAATGGAAGAACCAAACCCTCATCCCGAGTGTGGACTCACGGTTTGAACTAAACACTAACCCTCGTCCCGAGTGTGGACTCTCTGGTTAGTACTAACCCTCGTCCCGAGTGTGGACTCTCTGGTTAGTTCACGACAAGGCACCCTCGTCCCGAGTGTGGACTCTCTGGTGCAAGTCAAGTCAAGTCAAGTCAACACTCTCGTCCCGTACGTGGACTCTCTGGTGCAAGTAATCGACATCCTAGTCCCGAGTGTGGACTCACTGTCACGTCCCGCTTCCCATATTTGAAACGGTGACGCCATAACACATCTCCAGGCTACGCGCCGAAACCGCGATTGTCGCCTGTAATCATCAACAAGAATGGAAAATACAAGGAGTTTACATGGTATTAAATATAGTGAAGTTATTATACAGGGAACTTTTCCAACAATGCTTTTACAAGTTTATTACAAAAGTAATTTACAAGATTACTGCGATAGTGCTGGTCATAACTGTGGGTAATCCCGACAGTTTACTCCTCGTCGTAGCGCGGCGATACTTCGGCGGAGGCGTCTTCTTCTCCTTCACCTAGTGAACAAATACTAGGTCGTTTAGAAAACGACGAGCAAGTCCTCGGCCAAGAATGGTGAAAGTTAAACAAAATAATGAATATGTAGTTTTAAAAGAAATAAAACCAGGTATGCCAAGTTACACTGCTATATATATATATATATATATATATATATATATATATATATAATTATATATATATCTGCTTCAGTAAAACATGAATGAAATCAACATCCTACTCCATGAATAATAAGATTTCCGAGCTTCCTTTGAGCTTTTAATAGGAATTGCTTCCCTTGAGCAATTAAGGACACTGCCCACTCATAATGGGCGGCGTTATTTCTGGAGTAAGATTTGAAAAGAAATGCAGTTTTGAGAACAATACTCCGAATAATCCGCTAAATATTTCCCGTGAACAATTCCGTTAACCTGGGATCAGGTTGTGATTTTCGAGCCTCCCTTGGGCTAAAAAGACATCTATTGATGTTACTGTCAGATAGATGTAGTATTGATTCACGAGCCTCCCTTGGGCTAGTACACCCTAGTCGCAACTAGATGTACTGATTCACGAGATTCACGAAATACTGATCAGCTTTTTGTTATTTATGCTACGGGATATCTAGGGATATTCAGTTGTTCTCCCCGCCCAAATGCTTTCTTAGATAAGAAATTTTCTAAAGATTTCTGAAGGTCGGAAATTTGTCAATCTCCTAAATTTCTTAAAAATTTCGGCAGAATCTCCTTTGTATTTAGGAGCCCCGAAAATTTACAGGAAAACATATATATGATAAAGAAAAATATGGGCTCGCCGACCCCTTCGGTGGAGCAACCCTCAACACCGGAACCACGCAATTAAATAATTGGGCTCGCCGACCCCTTCGGTGGAGCAACTCTCAACACCGGAACCACGCAAGTAAGTAAATGGGCTCGCCGACCTCTTCGGTGGAGCAACTCTCAACACCGGAACCACGCAAGGAATAAAAGAACGAAAAGGAACTGGAGATTTATACCTGAGCAAGCAATGATTACCTTTCCCTTAGCAATAGGTCGGTTCGCGGCTTGCTAGTAGTTTGCAGTTTATCAAAATGAGCAAATGTTTATCCAACTATATTAGCAAATATGCAAGACTTTATAATATATTTGTATATGTATATGTATATATATATATATATAAATATATGTATATATATATCATATAGATAGTATAAAGAATATTCAAGCTAATCAAAGTATTTCAATAGAGCAGAAAAATGTAAAGTTTCTAACTATGACAAACACAGACTAGTAAGTAGGGAATACAGGGTTTTCTTTGTACTTTTTACCTTCCCGGCGTGCAGTCCAACTGTTCAGTTCTTATGTATGTCCAACTTACCATTGGAGAATCTCATGAGTCCATATGTGTTCGTTTGTTCATTCAAGTTCAATAGTTCATGTCCAAATCAGTTCCCGTGATATGTCCCAAATACTAGTTCCAGTGCCAATTTAAATTTCCTTGCCTATGTCTTTTAAAATTGAACATTTACTAGAAATCAGAAATTTGCCAGATTTTAAAATATCTTAAAGTGGGTTAAAACTACCAATTTGAAATTGAACCATAACTTAGCGAAATTACCCTAACCTATATTCCAAATTATAATCTTTGTGAAATGAAGAAATTAATATCTAGTTGTGAGACTTCAAATTTAAAATTATCCTATACAAGTTCCAATTCCTAGTATTACAAAAAACTCATTATGAAAAGAAAATTTATATGTTCATAACTTAAAATTCAGATTTAAATATGAATTCTAACTATTTCAGAATTAACTAAAAAAAATTTATTGGAGAAGAATGGAGGAGAGGACTTGCCTTGGTTTCTTGAGTTGGACCTAGGATTTCTCCAAACTTCTAAATTAACCCCCCTAACATTGATAATTTCAACAAATAAATAATTACAGAAATTTAAAACCAAATTTATCGAGGATGAACAAAATATTGAAGAAAATTTATACCCAAAATGGAGTTAGGACTAGGGCTTGGTTCTTCTACTCTTCTTCATCTTCTTCTCCAATTCCTTCTTTCTTTTCCCCCATTTTTTTTGAAGTAAGAAAGGGATTAGGGTTTGATGATGGTGGTGGTGGTGATGATGGAGATGGAGATGATGGTGTTGGAGGTGATGATAGAGGTGAGCGGCCATGAGGGGGCGGTCGGCCGGGAGCTGCCGGCGGTGAGGGGCCGGCCGACCGGCGGTGGCTGACGCCGGTGGGTGTGCGGGAAGAGGAGCCGAGAGGGAGAGGGAGTAAGAGAGATGGAGAGAAATAGGAAGATGAGAGTGAGAGGGAGAGATTTATAGAGAGAGGGAGAGAGTTCGGGAGAGTGAGGGAGAGAACCGAGAGAGAGTGAGAGGGTTCGAGAGAGAGAGAGATAGTCCGAAAGAGAGAGAGAGATAGAGAGAGAGAGAAGCTTTGGGAGAGAGAGAGAGGGATGCGGGTGAGGGGCTGCACCCTCTCTCTTTCTCTACATATATAATTTTTTTTTTTTAGGGTTTTAAAAATAAAATTTCAAAAAATAAGAATGAAAATATTATTATTATTATTATTACATCAATTATTATTTATATCATAAAAAAAAAATTGAGCAAAATATTTAATTAGATGGAAATATAATAAAATATTAATACAGTAATTTTTGAAAAGCAGTTATGACACTCTACCCACCTTACAAAAATTTCGTCCTCGAAATTTGCATTAATGAAGGAGACAAAAATATAGCAAGAAGAATTCTCAAACTGCATTTATGAAAATCTGAAGAATGAAAGATTTTTGAAATATCTACACCAATAAATATATCATAGAACCAAGTAAAATATGCCAATCATCTCAATCCATGACCATGTAGGTTATCCTGATTCATATGTCCCTTTTCATATCCGATGTAATAAAGTAATCTTGTGCCTCGCCAGTGCACATGGCTGCAATCAAGATATTGATTCATTATTTGAATTCATGGCTGCAGCATTTGCTACCAAGCCAACGATATCCATACAATGATTAGGGAATATGACTGTGAAGTAACCATACATGTCAGGAAAATAAATCCAATCAATTCGAAATCAAATTCAAATAGAAGTTCAATTCAAGTTGCAATATCATCAACATCACTTATACAAAATATTAAAACTCAGAAATGAT
This sequence comes from Iris pallida, assembly GCA_029216955.1. Taxonomy (NCBI): domain Eukaryota; kingdom Viridiplantae; phylum Streptophyta; class Magnoliopsida; order Asparagales; family Iridaceae; genus Iris; species Iris pallida. The sequence continues at coordinate 6,276,622 of JANAVB010040417.1, forward strand.
CTCAAGGATTTTTGTTATTAGGGGAATAGAAGTCTCATCTCAAAAAAAAAAATTTCAAATCAATGGTTTCAAAATTCAAAATGAGAATATGAAATCAGAATCTAAATGTCAAACTCCTTGAAATCAAACACAGAATCATTATCACGGGCTCAAAATCTTGTGAATTCATGTATTCGATAATCTTGTGCCTCGCCAACATAGGTGGCTGCACAACTTCTCTTTCCATGATAACAAAAGAACATTCGGCTCAAGTCACAACAAGTATTCATTCGCATAAATCCATCCACAATATCCAGGTCAAAGCATTACCTCATAGAATAGAATTAAATGAGTAAATGAGCATGTATATTAGAGAAGGGACAATTACTGAAATTAGGAATGCTATGGAAAGATAGGATTGAATGAAAAGATTGAGGATATGATCTAAATTTTCAAATAATATTGGGGATAACGCAGAAAATAGTCGAATGGGGGAGATAGGTGAATAATAGGGAATTCAACAGATGAAGGAGAACGGGTAGAGACTCAAACAGTGATAAGTTTAAGAGGTTAAGGAATAAGAAACTAAATTCTTAACCAATTATTTACATAGTACTACGTACAACAATCATTATACAATCACTTAGACAAGCTATTGCTAGTACTAACTTATCCAATATTCATTAAGGAGATACATATATATATATATATATATATATATATATATATATATATATATATATATATATATATATATATATATATATATATATTCTTACCCCTCACTATCTAAGTAATGGTTCAAAAATATTTGAATTCCTGGTTTACTAGAGATACCCATACTCAGCCCAAGATCCTTAAGGAATTTCTAGATCCTTAATAGCTCAAATAAGAGTGCTAGTCAAATCCTCAAATACATACTAATCTGGCCTAGAAGGTCATGTCTGCCCTTGTGCTACCCATAACCAAGTAAGGATACTTAATGGTTCATACTTGCTATAGGAATTTTTATCTAGCTAAGCATACCAAGAATATAGTCTAACATACACCAATCAAATTGGTATTCTCTGTTCTAAGGTTCCTTAAGACATTCCTTAAAGTCTGTGCCTTAGCCCATAGGATTCCAAAAATCTTGACCTACCGTCATATCTTATCCTGCATAGGTTTCCCTAGAAGATTGGTAGGTTCCTCATCCTTACGCTGTCAGTTTTGTAAAACCTGCAACCTATTTTAGGTCCTTTAACCTTGGGATCCAATACGGAAATCAAAGTTCTCCGTCTAAGTCTAGAACCTACGTCTTATCTAAACCTATGGTTCATCGAAGATTTTCCATTCTTGCTGACCTGCATGGGCCACCACTAAAAGACGTGTCACGTCCCGCTTCCCATATTTGAAACGGTGACGCCATAAACACATCTCCAGGCTACGCGCCGAAACCGCGATTGTCGCCTGTAATCATCAACAAGAATGGAAAATACAAGGAGTTTACATGGTATTAAATATAGTGAAGTTATTATACAGGGAACTTTTCCAACAATGCTTTTACAAGTTTATTACAAAAGTAATTTACAAGATTATTGCGATAGTGCTGGTCATAACTGTGGGTAATCCCGACAGTTTACTCCTCGTCGTAGCGCGGCGATACTTCGACGGAGGCGTCTTCTTCTCCTTCACCTAGTGAACAAATACTAGGTCGTTTAGAAAACAACGAGCAAGTCCTCGGCCAAGAACGGTGAAAGTTAAACAAAATAATGAATATGTAGTTTTAAAAGAAATGAAACCAGGTATGCCAAGTTGCACTGCTATATATATATATATAATTATATATATATCTGCTTCAGTAAAACATGAATGAAATCAACGTCCTACTCCATGAATAATAAGATTTCCGAGCTTCCTTTGAGCTTTTAATAGGAATTGCTTCCCTTGAGCAATTAAGGACACTGCCCACTCATAATGGGCGGCGTTATTTCTGGAGTAAGATTTGAAAAGAAATGCAGTTTTGAGAACAATACTCCGAATAATCCGCTAAATATTTCCCGTGAACAATCCCGTTAACCTGGGATCAGGTTGTGATTTCCGAGCCTCCCTTGGGCTAAAAAGACATCTATTGATGTTACTGTCAGATAGATGTAGTATTGATTCACGAGCCTCCCTTGGGCTAGTACACCCTAGTCGCAACTAGATGTACTGATTCACGAGATTCACGAAATACTGATCAGCTTTTTGTTATTTATGCTACGGGATATCTAGGGATATTCAGTTGTTCTCCCCGCCCAAATGCTTTCTTAGATAAGAAATTTTCTAAAGATTTCTGAAGGTCGGAAATTTGTCAATCTCCTAAATTTCTTAAAAATTTCGGCAGAATCTCCTTTGTATTTAGGAGCCCCGAAAATTTACAGGAAAACATATATATGATAAAGAAAAATATAGGCTCGCCGACCCCTTCGGTGGAGCAACCCTCAACACCGGAACCACGCAATTAAATAATTGGGCTCGCCGACCCCTTCGGTGGAGCAACTCTCAACACCGGAACCACGCAAGTAAGTAAATGGGCTCGCCGACCCCTTCGGTGGAGCAACTCTCAACACCGGAACCACGCAAGGAATAAAAGAACGAAAAGGAACTGGAGATTTATACCTGAGCAAGCAATGATTACCTTTCCCTTAGCAATAGGTCGGTTCGCGACTTGCTAGTAGTTTGCAGTTTATCAAAATGAGCAAATGTTTATCCAACTATATTAGCAAATATGCAAGACTTTATAATATATTTGTATATGTATATGTATATATATATATATATATATATATAAATATATGTATATATATATCATATAGATAGTATAAAGAATATTCAAGCTAATCAAAGTATTTCAATAGAGCAGAAAAATGTAAAGTTTCTAACTATGACAAACACAGACTAGTAAGTAGGGAATACAGGGTTTTCTTTGTACTTTTTACCTTCCCGGCGTGCAGTCCAACTGTTCAGTTCTTATGTATGTCCAACTTACCATTGGAGAATCTCATGAGTCCATATGTGTTCGTTTGTTCATTCAAGTTCAATAGTTCATGTCCAAATCAGTTCCCGTGATATGTCCCAAATACTAGTTCCAGTGCCAATTTAAATTTCCTTGCCTATGTCTTTTAAAATTGAACATTTACTAGAAATCAGAAATTTGCCAGATTTTAAAATATCTTAAAGTGGGTTAATACTACCAATTTGAAATTGAACCATAACTTAGCGAAATTACCCTAACCTATATTCCAAATTATAATCTTTGTGAAATGAAGAAATTAATATCTAGTTATGAGACTTCAAATTTAAAATTATCCTATACAAGTTCCAATTCCTAGTATTACCAAAAACTCATTATGAAAAGAAAATTTATATGTTCATAACTTAAAATTCAGATTTAAATATGAATTCTAACTATTTCAGAATTAACTAAAAAAAATTTATTGGAGAAGAATGGAGGAGAGGACTTGCCTTGGTTTCTTGAGTTGGACCTAGGATTTCTCCAAACTTCTAAATTAACCCCCCTAACATTGATAATTTCAACAAATAAATAATTACAGAAATTTAAAACCAAATTTATCGAGGATGAACAAAATATTGAAAAAATTTATACCCAAAATGGAGTTAGGACTAGGGCTTGGTTCTTCTACTCTTCTTCATCTTCTTCTCCAATTCCTTCTTTCTTTCCCCCCATTTTTTTTGAAGTAAGAAAGGGATTAGGGTTTGATGATGGTGGTGGTGGTGATGATGGAGATGGAGATGATGGTGTTGGAGGTGATGATAGAGGTGAGCGGCCATGAGGGGGCGGTCGGCCGGGAGCTGCCGGCGGTGAGGGGCCGGCCGACCGGCGGTGGCTGACGCCGGTGGGTGTGCGAGAAGAGGAGCCGAGAGGGAGAGGGAGTAAGAGAGATGGAGAGAAATAGGAAGATGAGAGTGAGAGGGAGAGATTTATAGAGAGAGGGAGAGAGTTCGGGAGAGTGAGGGAGAGAACCGAGAGAGAGTGAGAGGGTTCGAGAGAGAGAGAGATAGTCCGAAAGAGAGAGAGATAGAGAGAGAGAGAAGCTTTGGGAGAGAGAGAGAGAGGGATGCGGGTGAGGGGCTGCACCCTCTCTCTTTCTCTACATATATAATTTTTTTTTTAGGGTTTTAAAAATAAAATTTCAAAAAATAAGAATGAAAATATTATTATTATTATTATTATTACATCAATTATTATTTATATCATAAAAAAAAATTTGAGCAAAATATTTAATTAGATGGAAATATAATAAAATATTAATACAGTAATTTTTGAAAAGCAGTTATGACACTCACGGATGTAAATAGATCAAGAAAAACACCCTCGTCCCGAGTGTGGACTCTCTAGTGTCAAGGAAACAATATCAAGGATTTAGCAGTTCAATTACACGTACTCGTTTTATGACACGACTCAAGCAAGATACTGACGAGAAACTCCAAGTGTGAACCACAAGACCAAACATGAACACGGCTATATGCAATAAAAACCACTCAAAGAATATAATACGCAAAGCACATGTCCATAAACAATCAAAACTAGAAAATAAAATAAAATGAATGTAAATAAAACTGTAGAGGAAGACAAGGTATACTTGCCTGGAGGTTGCACGCAGATCCAATAACAATCTAGTCCACTACTAAGCCAAGAAGTCCAAATCATCACAACTATCTTCGAAAGCTGAAACAGACAATGCCAACAGTCTCAGAATAGTCAAATTAGCTAGGATTGTCTGTCCTTAAGTCTAATTCTGGGCACAGGGGCAAAACGATAATTTTGGCAAAAATGATGTCCGCCGTTGGACCCGCTTTGCACCGAAAAGCGTGCCAGGGTCAATGGTCTCTAAAGTCATCAAAGTATATGTCAACAGGTCCAATTTTTTTTATACGAACCCAACCGTATGTCCAAAGTTTGATTCCGGTGGGCCGTGCACAAAATCACCCGTTGAGTCGGACCGTGGGGCCCGTAAAACAGCGATCTGATCAACTGTATCAGAATCGGACCAAACTTGGCATACAGGACCAGAAAAACGATACGGTCCTGTTGGCATAAGTTTCGTCTCGATCTGACGAGCGTGCACAAAGTAATTGAGAAATTTGCACAGAGGCCGGTACGGTGAATTTCGACGGATACGCATCAAATTCGTCGCGCACACGCGACCAATTTGAATTCCGTCAAAGCCCACACGACCACGAAGCCGTTACGCACCTTTCGATGCTTTCGGTTCGCGACCACGTCGCCCGGATTGGCGGGACGCACGTCGTGTCGACGAATTTTATTGATTTTAAAAACAAGTTTTCGGTCAACTTCGGGATCCGATTTCTCGGCACGTAGTCGATGAAATCGACTTCTGCGAATTGGGTTGTGGAGCCCTACATGTTGTCAATAAACTCCTTCAAATAGATTTTCGAAATTTATAATATTGGGTTCGAAATTCCACTTCGAACGCAGGAGTTGGGGCTTGGTTTACTGTTCCATTTTGGACAGTTTTTCGGGTTTTTGGGTTCGATTTTTCTGTCAATATAGATCACCTAAAATCAAACTAATTGATCGGAATCAAAGGTGTATATATCGGGATCTTACCTGAAGAAAAAGTTCAAAAAACGATCGAGCAATGAGAGTGCACTTCGATCACGAAGTTGGGGCTTGCACCGCCGTTGCGGATGTTGTGTTCTGTGCATCCGTTCCTGGCCGTGGCTCGGCTGGTCGACGGCGGCCTGGCGGTGGCCGGCCAGCAGCGGGGCCCGCGTGCAACCACCTTTTGTTGGGGTCGGCGCTGGTGTTGGGATTTAAGGATTAGGGTTTACTCCTTCATTCTCAATCTCTCGATTATAAGCGCTCGGCTATATTATGTATACACGGTTCTGTTGTGAGGACTGGTCGGGCCTGGAATTGGTCTGCTGGTCATGGGCTCGGGTCCTTGGGCCTGGGTCGGCTGGCCAAGTGGCTACTGCCAATGTCTTTGGAACCCAGTATAGAATTTAAGGCAAAATTGAAGCATTGGAACGAAATGTTCAAACAATGATACTGAAACACTCAAATCAAATGTATTTGAAGCATTTCAAACTGGGTATCCAGCACTAGATAAGATCATCAAATAAGGGTGATCATGAAAACCAAAGTGCTAACACACAATGGGTATCCAGCACTAGATCAAGAAAAACTGCCATAGTGATAGCACACACTGAAACCCTGCAAAATCTTTCTGACATCCCAAGACTTGCATTTAAAACATTAAATTCCATACATACACAACCAGGGCATGATTGGTTAAGAACATAGGGAGGATATAAAGATTTTAATGGGACACATGCCAACGTTTCTTTGTGGCAACTTCACCAAATCAACGTAATAAAATTGTAAACTTGGTTGACCTAATAATTTTATTTAGATAAATGTATATATATGATTAACACAATCTCACAAGCATATTCCTATATATTATACATACACACATATATATAATATATTTATATATACATACAAATATACATATATAATATACATTTATATATACAACACACATTTAATATATATCTATATTTACACACATCCATATACATATATACCTCATATATTTATATACCAATAAATACTCAATTAATCAAATAATAATATCTAATAGCAATGATATATTTATTTAATCACCACAGAATAATTAAATAATACTAAAATAATTAAATAGTGGTTTGGTGAATCTATACTATTCACCTTTGTCTGGGTCCAAAAATTGTACAAACATTGTAAAACAATATTTAATAATAAAATACCAGTATCGTACAAATATTTCAATAGTTAAAAATGTACCTCAATACCTAAAATAATTTATGAGAATATTTGTACACACATAAAATATAACTACATGGCCGTCCCTGGTCTCACTGCATGCCCACATAGGCTTGGATTCGGTTCGGGCTCAGCTCGGTCTAAATCGACACAAACGGGTCTTCCACAAGTCAATAAATGTAATAATAATTAATTAAACTTATCTATAATAGTCATGCTATAACTTGGCCTGGTTTTCTAGTTAGGGCACTCCTATGGCTCGGCATTCCCCTACCAAGGCTAAACACTAGTCAAAGCACGCCACTGCACTATCCGTACCATGATTTCTAGTCGTCTGGTACTTCAAAACTCAACCATGGCTAAAATCATCTACCGTAATAATTTACTAAATAATCACTTATAAAATTCTAAAATCACTATTTAAATCAAATAAAATAATAATAAAAATATTTCAAAGATTTTTCCGGGAAGGGAGGCTACAAATCTACCCACCATAAAAATATTTTCGTCCTCGAAATTCTAATTCATAACTATTTCTTAAAATTTTAAAGTCCACTATTACCTTAATCTCCTCTATTTAATTCCTCAAAAATATTTTATAACCTTCTCTAGTTATTTTGTAACTAAGAAACTTCGAGGACTTCTGCCCACCTTTGGTCACACTACTACTCAAAATACGGTTACTAAAATCTTATAACCTTTTAACTAGTGGCTAATATTTCTACCAAAATACCTAGGTCATATGGTATCTTAATCCCTCATATCTATAAACAACCAAAGAATTCAATAATCAGACAATATTATACGAAAACTTAAGAATTTCTGGTAAATCCTAGACAGCACGATCGTTCGTCACTTCGAAATAAAAAGGGACGAGAATTCAATGATACAGAAAGCAAGGGAGTATAATTGAGAGCAAATATGGAATTTTTAAGGACGTAGAGAATTTCTAGGAGAATTTTCAAGGCAGTGTGGATTGAGATTCCTAAGGGTTTGGTCAAATTTGCAGGCTCGTATCAGTACAGTTACGTAACCGATACGATATGCTCTGACCTGCATGGACCACCAAAAAAACTTGTCACGACCCGCACCCGCTTTTCGGACGCGAGCACGTGAGCAAGCCAGCTACGCATCAAGCGGACTCCAACCCGATTCAATACGTAAACGCTGTCACGACTAGGGTAAGCTGCCAAATCATGGCAAACAAATCTATATCTCAATCCACAGGAATCATATAAACAAGAATGAACACTATGGGTCGTGGTCTGCAGCCCACTAGCATATATGTCCGATAAGACTCTAAAGGAAATAATAAGAGTCTAAAATTGAATCAAGAAACAGGATAACTCATGATAAGGTATGAAAGCACGAGCAGATAACAAACGTAATAATGGTACCTGAATCCCACAAGAACCGCAAATCCTCCGCCATCCAGAACCGCTAGCTAACTCCATGCAATCGCTAAACCTGAGGAGATCATCAGGTCCTCAGAGGACATAGCAAGATACATAATATACATGCCTATCTAACAGTTTTATCATGCGTGAGAAAATAAACAAGAAGAAACAGGAACACGACAAATGACTACGAACACGAACACGAACACAAACTCGAACACAAACACGAACACTAGAACAACTACGCATAAATGAACTGCCGGATGAACGAAACACGAGATCAATGGAAGAACCAAACCCTCATCCCGAGTGTGGACTCTCTAGTTAGTACTAACCCTCGTCCCGAGTGTGGACTCTCTGGTTAGTTCATGGCAAGGCACCCTCGTCCCGAGTGTGGACTCTCTGGTACAAGTCAAGTCAAGTCAAGTCAACACCCTCGTCCCGTACGTGGACTCTCTGGTGCAAGTTGTCACGCCCCGATCCCGGAGGATCGAAAACAAGCCACTGGGCGTGATGCCGTACAAGTCTAGATTGCACTTGTACAAGGCAAAACCATTACAGTTCCTGGTAATTCTCAGAAAACATCGACAACGCAGCGGAACCAAGCAGATAAATTGAAGGCACACAATTTATAAAGAAATGTATCTCTTTATTGATATTCAAAATTTATTACAAGACTTGCAGCGAAATACAGAGTTTACAACTGAATACAAGACTCTTGAGTAGCCAACTGAATGTATACACTTGCCCTTTAGGCTACAAATGAATATACCGACTTCTTTACAATGACTTGCCAATTTGGCTACAATCTCACTGGTACATCTGAGTTCCACTGTTCCATACATTATGTCCCGTATAGCAGAAGACATCGTCTTGAAAGAAGAGCTTCTGCACACCCATCCGATTCATCGATGCCAAGCACTGATTTATAGGATTTTCCCCAAGCAAACACCTGTAATATTGCCCACAACGTGGGTCAGTACATCATCAATGTACTGGCGAGCGGTGCTGGCCCAACTCACCCAAGAAGACAACACTAAGTAATCATGTTATAGCACATTATTAACAGTGGTCTTTCTCGTTGCCTTAGGGTCAATTTCATGTTATAGCCGACAAGAAGTAAAGCATGCAAATCTCATAGCCAACATAATTTTAAAGCATGCAGTTATCACCCTTTGGTGATTCTTACCCACGGTCGTGTAGCCATCCCTGTATATTTATAATACTTACTCTGCCTGCACAAGACATTGTTAGGAACAATATCATGATTCAATATGAATATCACCATTCAGGTGATTCTTACCAACAGCCGACATCCTTTCCTGTATTTGAGTAATAACTTACTCTGCCTGCATAAGACATCATTAGCACCTGACCTATCTATATGAAGGTCACTGGCGACACGCCATCTTGGATCATCTTCTGGTGAACGGCTAACTCCAAATGGGGTGCGAATCCATGGGAGGTTTCCGAAACACCGTGCTACTACTTCAGCACCATGGGATTTCAGCGTCCTTTCAGTGGGCGGTAGCAAGCCCCCACTGCAAGTCCTGCAATCCCGATGTCAGTACATCGACACCATCCTTGTTCCCCCTAGGACGAACCGGGTTCCATGGCCCAGGAATACCGTTCGAGGAACGAAACCTTGTCGACAAGTTGTCCATGACCATGCAACTATATGCAACTTATCTAAGAAGAAAACATATAATACATGATAAGGAAAACTAATCAAAACCATCATTCTCATCCATCTTGCCATCTAGCCATCTTGTCTTGAGCCAGTGCTCACATTATCATCTGCCCATCCAGGGTCTTAGTGAAACCAACATTCTACATCGGCACAGGATAATAGAATGTTGTTTTCCAATCTCTTTGCCACATCTTTGATATCATACCTCTTTCCAACCAACTCAATGTACTTACCGCCCAGTTCCTGGGACTTAGCACCTGTTTAGCATACATTCATTCGAATGCAAATTAAGCATACTCACTGCCCAGTTCTTGGGTCTTAACATCTGTTTTGCCATCTATTCATTGAGCCAAAGCTCGATATACTCACTGCCCAAGTATTTGGGACTTTGCCTTCACCTGTCATGCATTTCATGGCAACAGCGTACAAGCATACAATTCATTTAGCCACAACAGTTTACGTTCATGTGATTATTATCTTTCATTATCTTTCCAAATTCCATGCAAGGTGTTATTGAGCAATTCAACAAGAAACATAGAATACTATCCTTATTTTAAGCGTGAAGCTAAAGGATCTTTGAAGGGTTCAACACTACTCACATTCATAGAACGATTCCCGCCACGATCACATAGACTTCCAAGCGATTCTTCATATAATCCCAAGTCCAACAAGGCTTCATCGAACCAACCATCCATCATAAGGCATCTTGCGGGTCGGGGCACTACAATATATACCACCCAGAAAAAGTTTCGTCCTCGAAACTTAAAACAAAACTCATCCCCAAAACTTCAACCAAGCTTTCATGAAATTTCTCTACAATCAACTTGCACCATCTAATATTTCTTCGCAATCTCTCGATTGATTTCAAGTAATGTACCGTCTCGTTACAGCATCCCAATTGATTCAACATAGTTTACTATCTTTAATCTTTCCTCTGACACTCGTGCAAATCCTTAGCACATAATAATCCTTCCCGTGGCTTTCGTTTGAATTCAGCATACCACTTAGTTGGAATCATACACATATTTTAGGCGTCCCTGAAATACATGCACTTCAGCCAAGTTCAGTGATAGAGAAAACGAACGAACTACGGTGTACCTTCCTTTCCCGAACATCAGTAATTCTTTGAGCATCTCGTATAATCCCACTTGTTCATTCAATATCCAACCAACTAATAACACAACCGATGTTACCAATTCCAACTCAAGCAATTATCCTCAACCGATCCAAAATTTCCAAAATATTCCGACTTAGATGTATCAAGTATTCCTTTCAAGTTCATTGTCATCCATGCCACCAAAGTTGATAAATCATATTGCCACATTTTATTTCGATACCCCGATGCTCATAGGCCCAATCTTGCACTTGTTATCATTCGCATCCATATACTTTGTTTGCAACTCGTAACTTTCCCAATCATGATCCATCTTCCAAATCGTACCATCCTTCAAATTGTACCACAATTTCACTCTAGCAACATTTCTTGCTGTACTCCAACATTTTCTCGTATTGATCAAGCCATCATATTTATCCTCTCGCATAGGCAACTATCATATTCCAGTAACATTAATTCTGAGGGTCATTCATATTCACATTCGCCGATCTCGGCTACATGCACTATCCAATTCCGTCATTACTCTTATCCTCAATCTTGATCCGGTCAATGAAATTATTCCAACTATCTCAAAGCACTACCAATAATTTTTGCAGCTCAATATCAATCAACCAATCCAACCAGTTCTAACAATTCCCAACATTTCAACCAAGGCAACTCAATTTCCGAAACCAACATGATCCGTCATCCCATCCAACATTATAACATCAAAATTTCCTAAATATCTATTCCATTCCAAAGCCTACCTTCCAACACATCTTATTCATTCCAACTATACTCACGCAACACCAATAGGGACATCCTACGGTTTTCCAATAGTCAACTTAGCATAAAATCAAGTCTCTACGGTCAGCTAATCTAAGCTAAACCAGACATTCAGCTAACCCATATGAGATGAGTAGCTATCAGGGATATACTTATCTCTTATCTTAGAGGCAACCAATTCTCAATATAGGGCAACTCTATGGTCTGACCAACTTAGGGACATGGGACACCACCCCAATCTTATGAACTTATACCCAACACGGACAACTGAAGAACATAGCCAACCAATCTGAGACTTAAGCAAGCAACCAACAATCTAGGCAACAAACTGACACTCTAGGCAACCAGCCAACAATCTAGGCAACCAACCGACCATCTAGGCAACTAGCCAACAATCTATGGTCAAGTCTTTCTACCCGTACTCATACTCGAGTCATACCCAACGAAGTCTCATTCTAGACTTACCCGCAATCGACCAAATCTATCCGACAATTCTATCCAACAATTCTATCCCACAATTCTATGGGTCAATCTCGAAGCTATCATATAAAACTCCTCAATAGAATACTCAACTTTCAATTTCCATTTGCAAAGACATAGCATCTGTTCGATCCAACTTGTATCCTCATATCGTACTCAAATTGTCTATTCAATCGGGTCAACTATTTCGAGTCATCATCCGACATTGCTATCTCAATAGTTTATCACTTATGATCTCTTTCCTACGGTCTCTTTGTGACATATTCGTTTTCCACATTCTTAGATCATCGATACGGTTCGTACTCTTTTAACCAACAAAAATCAGGCAACTATAATCATATTTCTTCCGAGGCATCATTTATAAATTTTCTAACACCAACACGGACATCTCTTAGCAATTCACGTTAACCATCAATATTAGTTTTGTATCATCTCCTTCTGATTCCATAAGAAGATTTACTATTCATGCACCAATCCAATCTCTATAGCACCAATCATCTCGCATCATATATCGGTCATCTTAGTGGACATGACATAACTCATCGGCTAAGTCATAATCCAACAATTCTATATTCCACCAAACTTGTTATTCAAGCGACAACATCATCTACCGACATGGTCTATTACATATCGCTGCACCTCGATACTTATTTGTGTTCTAGCCATTCGACTCTCGTAAGGAACATCTACTCTTTCGTACGTCAAGGGATAAGTACCCATTCTCTATGCCTCAAAATAGTCAAGGGTCATAACTTGTTAATTCGGGACATCAATTTCTCTCAAGGACACTGCACCACGTGCTAAGATCATCTATTCCACAAGCCCATTCTCTAACTTTTCGGTCGTCAATGCAACTCTCTACATCTTCTAAATCATTCGCAACATCTCGATAAGCGTCTAACATTACCATCAGTTCTATCGATATCCAACATGCAATTTCTTTAACTCAATTCCAACATTGTTCAATATTCGGTCCATAGTTGTTCTCATAAATTCTTTCAATAGCAACACCATACTATCATTACTAAGCCTGCCATTCTCCTTATCCAACTGATTCAAGTCTTCGCCTGAATCAAAAATTCGTTTCTTTCCCAACCAAGGCATCATTTCATATTCTCAATTCTCTTATTATCCAACATAATGCTAACCGACAAGGTCTAGCGATGGTTCATCTGAACACATCAAATCTCACAACGGTCATCCAACTTAAAAATCAAGGAACACGCCTAGCCAACATGTATCAATCGTAAGCTCAGCTATGATTCGATACCACCCACTACCTTATAGGTAAGGCAATCACAAAATCATAGACACATCAAGGGTCAAGGGACATCTTATCACTACGAGGGTATACACAATATACCACTCAGAGCTCAAGCCATTCCCAACACAATATTTCCTCGCATCAGACCAACGTCCAATATGGACAATCCATCCTGCAGTGGTTATGCTGACCACAAATATCGACTCAAGATTCTATCGATTCCCATTCACTGAAATCTATGCACATTCTGTTCCAACATACCATGCCATCACCCACTGTCGATTGCTGCATAACAATCGATTCAAAGAATCCAACACATAAGACATCCAACATACATCACAAACTTACGCATCGCATCATTGTTATTCTTTTTGGTATCTCTTAGAAATTCAACAAAGCACACATATCATAGCCCACATATTTAGACTTATTGTATGGAACACCCAGTGAGAGGTTAGAATGATCAACGGACTTTCAGTCAAGGGTACAACATAGAATAGTTTGGAAGCAACACAGAATAATCGCAGAAGCACTATGAGTCATCATAGAGGCAACTTTGATTTCATCGCGGAAGCAACTTTGAGTATTCGCGGAAGCAACTTTGATTCACCGTGGAAGCAACTTTGAATAATCGCGGAAGTAATCTTTGAATCATCGCGGAAGCAACTTAGAATCATCTTAGTAGCAACGTTGATTCGAAACAAATCGAATAGGAATCCAAGGACGTAAAGCCGTGCTCTGATACCATTATGTCACGCCCCGATCCCGGAGGATCGAAAACAAGCCACTGGGCGTGATGCCGTACAAGTCTAGATTGCACTTGTACAAGGCAAAACCATTATAGTTCCTGGTAATTCTCAGAAAACATCGACAACGCAGCGAAACCAAGCAGATAAATTGAAGGCACACAATTTATAAAGAAATGTATCTCTTTATTGATATTCAAAATTTATTACAAGACTTGCAGCGAAATACAGAGTTTACAACTGAATACAAGACTCTTGAGTAGCCAACTGAATGTATACACTTGCCCTTTAGGCTACAAATGAATATACCGACTTCTTTACAATGACTTGCCAATTTGGCTACAATCTCACTGGTACATCTGAGTTCCACTGTTCCATACATTATGTCCCGTATAGCAGAAGACATCGTCTTGAAAGAAGAGCTTCTGCACACCCATCCGATTCATCGATGCCAAGCACTGATTCACAGGATTTCCCCCAAGCAAACACCTGTAATATTGCCCACAACGTGGGTCAGTACATCATCAATGTACTGGCGAGCGGTGCTGGCCCAACTCACCTAAGAAGACAACACTAAGTAATCATGTTATAGCACATTATTAACAGTGGTCTTTCTCGTTGCCTTAGGGTCAATTTCATGTTATAGCCGACAAGAAGTAAAGCATGCAAATCTCATAGCCAACATAATTTTAAAGCATGCAGTTATCACCCTTTGGTGATTCTTATCCACGGTCGTGTAGCCATCCCTGTATATTTATAATACTTACTCTGCCTGCACAAGACATTGTTAGGAACAATATCATGATTCAATATGAATATCACCGTTCAGGTGATTCTTACCAACAGCCGACATCCTTTTCTGTATTTGAGTAATAACTTACTCTGCCTGCATAAGACATCATTAGCACCTGACCTATCTATATGAAGGTCACTGGCGACACGCCATCTTGGATCATCTTCTGGTGAACGGCTAACTCCAAATGGGGTGCGAATCCATGGGAGGTTTCCGAAACACCGTGCTACTACTTCAGCACCATGGGATTTCAGCGTCCTTTCAGTGGGCGGTAGCAAGCCCCCACTGCAAGTCCTGCAATCCCGATGTCAGTACATCGACACCATCCTTGTTCCCCCTAGGACGAACCGGGTTCCATGGCCCAGGAATACCGTTCGAGGAACGAAACCTTGTCGACAAGTTGTCCATGACCATGCAACTATATGCAACTTATCTAAGAAGAAAACATATAATACATGATAAGAAAAACTAAGCAAAACCATCATTCTCATCCATCTTGCCATCTAGCCATCTTGTCTTGAGCCAATGCTCACATTATCATCTGCCCATCTAGGGTCTTAGTGAAACCAACATTCTACATCGGCACAGGATAATAGAATGTTGTTTTCCAATCTCTTTGCCACATCTTTGATATCATACCTCTTTCCAACCAACTCAATGTACTTACCGCCCAGTTCCTGGGACTTAGCACCTATTTAGCATACATTCATTCGAATGCAAATTAAGCATACTCACTGCCCAGTTCTTGGGTCTTAACATCTGTTTTGCCATCTATTCATTGAGCCAAAGCTCGATATACTCACTGCCCAAGTATTTGGGACTTTGCCTTCACCTGTCATGTATTTCATGGCAACAGCGTACAAGCATACAATTTATTTAGCCACAACAGTTTACGTTCATGTGATTATTATCTTTCATTATCTTTCCAAATTCCATACAAGGTGTTATTGAGCAATTCAACAAGAAACATAGAATACTATCCTTATTTTAAGCGTGAAGCTAAAGGATCTTTGAAGGGTTCAACACTACTCACATTCATAGAACGATTCCCGCCACGATCACATAGACTTCCAAGCGATTCTTCATATAATCCCAAGTCCAACAAGGCTTCATCGAACCAACCATCCATCATAAGGCATCTTGCGGGTCGGGGCACTACACAAGTAATCGACATCCTAGTCCCGAGTGTGGACTCACGGATGTAAATAGATCAAGAAAAACACCCTCGTCCCGAGTGTGGACTCTCTGGTGTCAAGGAAACAATATCAAGGATTTAGCAGTTCAATTACACGTACTCGTTCTATGACACGACTCAAGCAAGATACTGACGAGACACTCCAAGTGTGAACCACAAGACCAAACATGAACACGGCTATATGCAATGAAAACCACTCAAAGAATATAATACGCAAAGCACATGTCCATAAACAATCAAAACTAAAAAATAAAATAAAATGCATGTAAATAAAACTGTAGAGGAAGGCAAGGTATACTTGCCTGGAGGTTGCACGCAGATCCAATAACAATCTAATCCACTGCTAAGCCAAGAAGTCCAAATCATCACAACTATCTCCGAAAGCTGAAACAGACAATGCCAACAGTCTCAGAATAGTCAAATTAGCTAGGATTGTCTGTCCTTAAGTCTAATTCTGGGCACAGGGGCAAAACGGTAATTTTGATAAAAATGATGTTCGCCGTTGGACCCGCTTTGCATCGAAAAGCGTGCCAGGGTCAATGGTCTCTAAAATCGTCAAACTATATGTCAACAGGTCCAATTTTTCGATACGAACCCAACTGTATGTCCAAAGTTGGATTCCGGTGGGCCGTGCACAAAATCACCCGTTGAGTCGGACCGTGGGACCCGCAAAACAGCGATCCGATCAACTGTCTCAAAATCGGACCAAACTTGGCATACAGGACCAGAAAAATGATATGGTCCTGTTGGTACAAGTTTCGTCTCGATCTGACGAGCGTGCACAAAGTAATTGAGAAATTTGCACAGAGGTCGATACGGTGAATTTCGACGGATATGTATCAAATTCGTCGCGCACACGCGACCAATTTGAATTCCGTCAAAGTCCACACGACCACGAAGCCGTTACGCACCTTTCGATGCTTTTGGTTCGCGACCACGTAGCCCGGATTGGCAGGACGCACGTCGTGTCGACGAATTTTATTGATTTTAAAAACAAGTTTTCGGTCAACTTCGGGATCCGATTTCTTGGCGCGTAGTCGTTGAAATCGACTTCTGCGAATTGGGTTATGGAGCCCTACATCTTGTTAATAAACTCCTTCAAATAGATTTTCAAAATTTCTAATATTGGGTTCAGAATTCCACTTCGAACGCAGGAGTTGGGGTTGGGTTTACTGTTCCGTTTTGGACAGTTTTTCGGGTTTTTGGGTTCGATTTTTTTGGCAATATAGATCACCTAAAATCAAACTAATTGATCGGAATCGAAGGTGTATATATCGTGATCTTACCTGAAGAAAAAGTTCAAAAAATGATCGAGCAATGAGAGTGCACTTCGATCACGAAGTTGGGGCTTGCACCGCCGTTGCGGATGTTGTGTTCTGTGCATCCGTTCCTGGCCGTGGCTCGGCTGGTCGACGGCAGCCTGACGGTGGCCGGCCAGCAGCGGGGCCCGCGCGCAACCACCTTTGGTTGGGATCGGCGCTGGTGTTGGGATTTAAGGATTAGGGTTTACTCCTTCGTTCTCAATCTCTCGATTATAAGCGCTCGGCTATATTATGTATACACAGTTCTGTTGTGAGGACTGGTCGGGCCTGGAATTGGTCTGCTGGTCATGGTCTCGGGTCCTTGGGCCTGGGCCGGCTGGCCAAGTGGCTACTGCCAATGTCTTTGGAACCCAGTATAGAATTTAAGGCAAAATTGAAGCATTGGAACGAAATGTTCAAACAATGATACTGAAACACTCAAATCAAATGTATTTGAAGCATTTCAAACTGGGTATCCAGCACTAGATAAGATCATGAAATAAGGGTGATCATGAAAACCAAAGTGCTAACACACAATGGGTATCCAGCACTAGATCAAGAAAAACTGCCATAGTGATAGCACACACTGAAACCCTGCAAAATCTTTCTGACATCCCAAGACTTGCATTTAAAACATTAAATTCCATACATACACAACCAGGGCATGATTGGTTAAGAACATAGGGAGGATATAAAGATTTTAATGGGACACATGCCAACGTTTCTTTGTGGCAACTTCACCAAATCAACGTAATAAAATTGTAAACTTGGTTGACCTAATAATTTTATTTAGATAAATGTATATATATGATTAACACAATCTCACACGCATATTCCTATATATTATACATACACACATATATATAATATATTTATATATACATACAAATATACATATATAATATACATTTATATATACAACACACATTTAATATATATCTATATTTACACACATCCATATACATATATACCTCATATATTTATATACCAATAAATACTCAATTAATCAAATAATAATATCTAATAGCAATGATATATTTATTTAATCACCACAGAATAATTAAATAATACTAAAATAATTAAATAGTGGTTTGGTGAATCTATACTATTCACCTTTGTCTGGGTCCAAAAATTGTACAAACATTGTAAAACAATAATTAATAATAAAATACCAGTCTCGTACAAATATTTCAATAGTTAAAAATGTACCTCAATACCAAAAATAATTTATGGGAATATTTGTACACACATAAAATATAACTACATGGCCGTCCCTGGTCTCACTGCATGCCCACATAGGCTTGGATTCGGTTCGGGCTCAGCTCGGGCTAAATCGACACAAACGGGTCTTCCACAAGTCAATAAATGTAATAATAATTAATTAAACTTATCTATAATAGTCATGCTATAACTTGGCCTGGTTTCCTAGTTAGGGCACTCCTATGGCTCGGCATTCCCCTACCAAGGCTAAACACTAGTCAAAGCACGCCACTGCACTATCCGTACCATGATTTCTAGTCGTCTGGTACTTCAAAACTCAACCATGGCTAAAATCATCTACCGTAATAATTTACTAAATAATCACTTATAAAATTCTAAAATCACTATTTAAATCAAATAAAATAATAAAAAAAATATTTCAAAAATTTTTCCGGGAAGGGATGCTACAAATCTACCCACCTTAAAAATAATTTCGTCCTCGAAATTCTAATTCATAACTATTTCTTAAAATTTTAAAGTCCACTATTACCTTAATCTCCTCTATTTAATTCCTCAAAAATATTTTATAACCTTCTCTAGTTATTTTGTAACTACGAAACTTCGAGGACTTCTGTCCACCTTTGGTCACACTACTACTCAAAATACGGTTACTAAAATCTTATAACCTTTTAACTAGTGGCTAATAGTTCTACCAAAATACCTAGGTCATATGGTATCTTAATCCCTCATATCTATAAACAACCAAAGAATTCAATAATCGGACAATATTATACTATAACTTAAGAATTTCTGGTAAATCCTAGACAGCACGATCGTTCGTCACTTCGAAGTAAAAAGGGACGAGAATTCAATGATACGGAAAGCAAGGGAGTATAATTGAGAGCAAATATGGAATTTTAAGGACGTAGAGAATTTCTAGGAGAATTTTCAAGGCAGTGTGGATTGAGATTCCTAAGGGTTTGGTCAAATTTGCAGGCTCGTATCAGTACAGTTACGTAACCGATACGATATGCTCTGACCTGCATGGGCCACCAAAAAAACTTGTCACGACCCGCACCCGCTTTTCGGACGCGAGCACGTGAGCAAGCCAGCTACGCATCAAGCGGACTCCAGCCCGACTCGAATACGTAAACGCTGTCACGGCTAGGGTAAGCTGCCAAATCATGGCAAACAAATCTATATCTCAATCCACAGGAATCATATAAACAAGAATGAACACTATGGGTCGTGGTCTGCAGCCCACTAGCATATATGTCCGATAAGACTCTAAAGGAAATAACAAGAGTCTAAAACTGAATCAAGAAACAGGATAACTCATGATAAGGTATGAAAGCACGAGCGGATAACAAACGTAATAATGGTACCTGAATCCCACAAGAACCACAAATCCTCCGCCATCCAGAACCGCTAGCTAACTCCATGCAATCGCTAAACCTGAGGAGATCATCAGGTCCTCAGAGGAAATAGCAAGATACATAGTATACATGCCTATCTAACAGTTTTATCATGCGTGAGAAAATAAACAAGAAGAAACATGAACACGCCAAATGACTACGAACACGAACACGAACACAAACTCGAACACAAACACGAACACTAGAACAACTACGCATAAATGAACTGCCGGATGAACGAAACACGAGATCAATGGAAGAACCAAACCCTCATCCCGAGTGTGGACTCACGGTTTGAACTAAACACTAACCCTCGTCCCGAGTGTGGACTCTCTGGTTAGTACTAACCCTCGTCCCGAGTGTGGACTCTCTGGTTAGTTCATGGCAAGGCACCCTCGTCCCGAGTGTGGACTCTCTGGTGCAAGTCAAGTCAAGTCGACACCCTCGTCCCGTACGTGGACTCTCTGGTACAAGTAATCGACATCCTAGTCCCGAGTGTGGACTCACGGATGTAAATAGATCAAGAAAAACACCCTCGTCCCGAGTGTGGACTCTCTGGTGTCAAGGAAACAATATCAAGGATTTAGCAGTTCAATTACACGTACTCGTTCTATGACACGACTCAAGCAAGATACTGACGAGACACTCCAAGTGTGAACCACAAGACCAAACATGAACACGGCTATATACAATGAAAACCACTCAAAGAATATGATACGCAAAGCACATGTCCATAAACAATCAAAACTGAAAAATAAATAAAATGCATGTAAATAAAACTGTAGAGGAAGGCAAGGTATACTTGCCTGGAGGTTGCACGCAGATCCAATAACAATCTAGTCCACTGCTAAGCCAAGAAGTCCAAATCATCACAACTATCTCCGAAAGCTGAAACAGACAATGCCAACAGTCTCAGAATAGTCAAATTAGCTAGGATTGTCTGTCCTTAAGTCTAATTCTGGGCACAGGGGCAAAACGGTAATTTCGGCAAAAATGATGTTCGCCGTTGGACCCGCTTTGTACCGAAAAGCGTGCCAGGGTCAATGGTCTCTAAAGTTGTCAAACTATATGTCAACAGGTCCAATTTTTCGATACGAACCCAACTGTATGTCCAAAGTTGGATTCCGGTGGGCCGTGCACAAAATCACCCGTTGAGTCGGACGTGGGGCCCGCAAAACAGCGATCCGATCAACTGTCTCAGAATCATACCAAACTTGGCATACAGGACCAGAAAAATGATATGGTCCTGTTGGCACAAGTTTCGTCTCGATCTGACGAGCGTGCACAAAGTAATTGAGAAATTTGCACAGAGGCCGATACGGTGAATTTCGATGGATACGCATCAAATTCGTCGCGCACACGCGACCAATTTGAATTCCGTCAAAGCCCACACGACCACGAAGCCGTTACGCACCTTTCGATGCTTTCGGTTCGCGACCACGTCGCCCGGATTGGCGGGACGCACGTCGTGTCGACGAATTTTATTGATTTTAAAAACAAGTTTTCGGTCAACTTCGGGATCCGATTTCTCGGCGCGTAGTCGTTGAAATCGACTTCTGCGAATTGGGTTATGGAGCCCTACATGTTGTCAATAAACTCCTTCAAATAGATTTTCAAAATTTCTAATATTGGGTTCAGAATTCCACTTCGAACGCAGGAGTTGGGGTTGGGTTTACTGTTCCGTTTTGGACAGTTCTTCGGGTTTTTGGGTTCGATTTTTCTGGCAATATAGATCACCTAAAATCAAACTAATTGATCGGAATCGAAGGTGTATATATCGGGATCTTACCTGAAGAAAAAGTTCAAAAAACGATCGAGCAATGAGAGTGCACTTCGATCACGAAGTTGGGGCTTGCACCGCCGTTGCGGATGTTGTGTTCTGTGCATCCGTTCCTGGCCGTGGCTCGGCTGGTCGACGGCGGCCTGGCGGTGGCCGGCCAGCAGCGGGGCCCGCGCGCAACCACCTTTGGTTGGGGTCGGCGCTGGTGTTGGGATTTAAGGATTAGGGTTTACTCCTTCGTTCTCAATCTCTCGATTATAAGCGCTCGGCTATATTATGTATACACGGTTCTGTTGTGAGGACTGGTCGGGCCTGGAATTGGTCTGCTGGTCATGGGCTCGGGTCCTTGGGCCTGGGCCGGCTGGCCAAGTGGCTACTGCCAATGTCTTTGGAACCCAGTATAGAATTTAAGGCAAAATTGAAGCATTGGAACGAAATGTTCAAACAATGATACTGAAACACTCAAATCAAATGTATTTGAAGCATTTCAAACTGGGTATCCAGCACTAGATAAGATCATGAAATAAGGGTGATCATGAAAACCAAAGTGCTAACACACAATGGGTATCCAGCACTAGATCAAGAAAAACTGCCATAGTGATAGCACACACTGAAACCCTGCAAAATCTTTCTGACATCACAAGACTTGCATTTAAAACATTAAATTCCATACATACACAACCAGGGCATGATTGGTTAAGAACATAGGGAGGATATAAAGATTTTAATGGGACACATGCCAACGTTTCTTTGTGGCAACTTCACCAAATCAACGTAATAAAATTGTAAACTTGGTTGACCTAATAATTTTATTTAGATAAATGTATATATATGATTAACACAATCTCACACGCATATTCCTATATATTATACATACACACATATATATAATATATTTATATATACATACAAATATACATATATAATATACATTTATATATACAACACACATTTAATATATATCTATATTTACACACATCCATATACATATATACCTCATATATTTATATACCAATAAATACTCAATTAATCAAATAATAATATCTAATAGCAATGATATATTTATTTAATCACCACAGAATAATTAAATAATACTAAAATAATTAAATAGTGGTTTGGTGAATCTATACTATTCACCTTTGTCTGGGTCCAAAAATTGTACAAACATTGTAAAACAATAATTAATAATAAAATACCAGTCTCGTACAAATATTTCAATAGTTAAAAATATACCTCAATACCAAAAATAATTTATGGGAATATTTGTACACACATAAAATATAACTACATGGCCGTCCCTGGTCTCACTGCATGCCCACATAGGCTTGGATTCGGTTCGGGCTCAGCTCGGGCTAAATCGACACAAACGGGTCTCCCACAAGTCAATAAATGTAATAATAATTAACTAAACTTATCTATAATAGTCATGCTATAACTTGGCCTGGTTTCCTAGTTAGGGCACTCCTATGGCTCGGCATTCCCCTACCAAGGCTAAACACTAGTCAAAGCACGCCACTGCACTATCCGTACCATAATTTCTAGTCGTCTGGTACTTCAAAACTCAACCATGGCTAAAATTATCTACCGTAATAATTTACTAAATAATCACTTATAAAATTCTAAAATCACTGTTTAAATCAAATAAAATAATAAAAAAATATTTCAAAAACTTTTCTGGGAAGGGTGGCCACAGACGCGGCGGCGGAGCATTTGGGAGTAGATGGAGAGTGGGTCGGCGGAGATGGCGATGGCGCTGTTGAAGGAGAAGGGGTTGGGGTTGGTCATGGCGGAGAAGAAGGAGGCGGCGAAGGAAGGGTCGGCGTCGGCGGCGCGGTGGAGGAGGCTGCTTGCAACAAAGGGGTTGCGGAAGAGGCCGACGACGACGGTGTGGACGAGGATAGAGCGGAGGCGGCGGAGGGAGGGACGGTGCAAGAGGAGCTGAAGGCAAGGGTGCCGTTGGAAGTTGGAACAACCGGTTGCTCCGCACCCAACATAGGACCTCCTCCTCTTTTCTAGGGAGAGGTGGGCAATTTAGTCCTTTCATCATCGTTGAACCAAAGCACATGGGTCGGACCAAAAATCCACTGTGCTTTATATTATAGACTAGTGGATAACCCGTACCATAATGGCATGGACACGAACCCGGGCATCTCGACGTAGGCGTGCAGGCACCGGGCCAGCGCCAAGGAGTTCCGGACGGAGACGCGGCCTCCGAACCCGGCCTTCTCGACGTAAGCGTGCAGGCATCGGGCCAGCGCCAGGGACCCGAGCCCTGCGGAGGCGGACACGGCAAAGACCACGGTGGCGACGCTCGGGGCGGCATGGGGCCTCATTGAGGCGAAGACGCGCAGGGCCGTCTCGGGACGTCCGAGGGCGGCGATGCCCGAGACGGCGGCGGTCCAGGAGACGACGTCCATGTGCGGCATTCCGTCGAACACCCGCAGGACGTGGTCGGCAGAGCCGCGTCGGGAGTAGGCGGTGAGCAGGATGGTCTGTACGAAGGGGTCGGGCCGGAATCCGAGGAGGAGGGCGTGTGCGTGGAGCGACCTGGTGGCGGCGGCGGCGGTGGTGGTGTTGAGCAAGGAAGAGAAGGTGTGGGAGTCGGGAGGGACGCGACGGCGGAGCATTTGGGAGTAGATGGAGAGTGGGTCGGCGGAGATGGCGATGGCGGTGTTGAAGGAGAAGGGGTTGGTCATGGCGGAGAAGAGGGAGGCAGCAAAGGAAGGGTCGGCGTCGGCGGCGCGGTGGAGGAGGCTGCTTGCGACGAAGGGGTTGCGGAAGAGGCCGGCGACTAAGGCGTGGGCGAGTAGGGACAATCCTTGATTTTTTTATGATATTTGTCAATCTTGTAAATTGTAACTATATTATTTGATGATGAGTAGGGACAATCCTTGATTTTTTGATGATGAGTAGGGACAATACTTAGATTTTATTATTATTATTATTATTATTATTATTATTATTATTATTATTATTATTATTATTATTTTGAGTCTCTTTCCCTTCAAATTTAAGATTAGGATGACATGACAGCTAGTCACATTTGGTTCACAAGATCAGGGACACGTAAAAGAAAACTCATTTATTTTTTAAATACAAGAAAAATAGGAAAAGAACAAAATAATTCCCCTCTCACCACTTTATTTTTTCTTTCAATTTTTGGTATTTATTTATAAACTTTTAGGAATAAAATATCTATTTCCAAATATATATTCTAATTATATTGTTGATCTTTCAAACAAAGAATTAATTTTTTTAGGTGAAATTTTAACTTGATACCCTCAATTATCCATGTTTGGCAACTTGATACTCTGAACTTTTAAAATAGCCAACTTAATATCATCAACTATTGAATATATTCAACTTTATACTCTAAAAAAAAAATCCGAAAATACACCTACTCCTCCATTCTCTCCACCCCTCCTCTCTCCAACCAAACCCTCCCCCCACTCTCTCCCCATCAGTGCCCCTCCCCTCTCTCTCCGGCGATGCCCCCAAAGTTAGCTATAAAAATTTAGAATATAGAGAGTATCAAGTTATAGCCTTTCTTTTATTTTTACTTCCCGCGAACCAAACAAGGTCTAAGGACATGCTTTGGTGAATGATTTACACTCATCTACTCAAGCCAACCGTTAAAGTTCAATCCTACCTTCCCGGGCCCTCTTTGTCTAAACTTCCAATTCTCACAAGTTAACCTTATAAATAATGATAATTAGAGAAAGTAATTGCTTCTTCCAGCCAGTCCCCACCCACTAAAACCATGCTAATATCTTTTTTCTAAACAATTGATGTCAGAAGCTAATTTGTAACATTAATGTTAGGGCACTGGCCCGGGTTTGGATTGGATTCATGTAAACGCAGGAGGAGACTTTTTAAACATCCGAACTCTGATTTTTTTGATTAAAGCTTCACGTCTTCTTCACAGGTATCCGTCACTATACCATGTTCCAGTAAAATCTATTTCAACAAAAAAAAAAAAAAAAAACAAGAGTCTCAAGTCTCTCTCTCTCTCTCTCTCTCTCTCTCTCTCTCTCTCTCTCATGGACTAAGTCATCAGTCATGCATGTTTGTATCTCTCTCTCTAACGTATGGAAGAAATTAAACACAAGTCTAAGTCGTCTCTTATCCATCTCAGTCTTTCCAAGTCAAGCTTAACTTTCATACATATATTTATTCTATGGAAAAACACATACACTAAGTTCTCTCTCTCAAAAGAAAAGCACAAGTCTAAGTCGTCTCTTATCTCTCTCTTGTCTTTCCAAGTCTTTGATATATATTCCGTGGAAAATTTGGCCAAAAGCAGTCTTAATTATTGGCTATAAATAGCTTAAGCTACCAAACATGTCATGCAAACAAACACTTCTTAATTTCTCTGCTACACACACCAACAGCCTTCCATGGAGGTACTTCCTACTCTAATCTTTATAGCTGTCCAACTCATATTACTCTTCCTTCATCCCCTGCAGCCGGCCATGTCGAGGCCACACAACAACTTCACCGACCTCGAGTCACTGCTAGCCTTCAAAGCTAGCGTCGCCGATCCGCATGGCCTTCTAGCAACCAACTGGACCGCCAATGCCTCCTTCTGCAGCTGGAACGGCGTTCGCTGCAGCCACAGGCGACAACGAGTTGTTGCTCTCGAGCTTGCGGACTTCTTCCTCGGAGGCTCCATCTCCCCTCACATCGCCAACCTTTCCTTCCTCTCTCGCCTTGACCTCAGCAACAACAGTCTCACTGGTCCCATTCCAGGTGCCATCGGCCGCTTGCCGCGGCTTGCACTGTTCAACCTCTCATGTAACTCCCTCTCTGGTCCAATCCCTCTCAGCATCTTCAACATGTCCTCGCTGGTTAAAGTCTCCTTGGGAATGAACAACTTGTCAGGTTCTCTCCCCTCAGACACTGATCATCCTTTTATGCTTCCTCGGCTCCAATTTATGTCTCTCTCAAAGAATCATCTGACTGGCAGCATCACGCCCAACTTTGCTCGGTGCTCTCAACTTCTTGTCCTGGGTTTGAGTTATAACAATTTCGGTGGGAGCATACCACCTGAGCTTGGAAATGTTACGGGACTCAATATCTTGGCCCTCGGAGCAAACCAACTCTCTGGCACGATCCCTGCTTCCATAGGCAAACTCTCGAAGCTCAACGTACTCGATCTAGGTGCAAATTATCTTCAAGGAGCAATTCCTGAGGAGTTGGGGAATCTTCTTGATGTCCAATATCTAGGCCTAGCCGAGAACAGCCTGACCGGTTCGATACCAATGGCCCTCTCGAATGCTTCCAAGATCCACACCCTCTTTCTCTATGTAAACAATCTAACTGGATCCATACCTGCTACACTTGGAGTATCTTGGCCTCGACTTGAATTTCTGAGTATACATACAAACCAGCTAACTGGAAGACTCGATTTTATCAACTCTCTTTCCAACTGCAGGAAGTTACAGTATTTAGGCCTGTCAGAAAATAAGATATCCGACTTCCTTCCGGATTCCTTGGGAAATCTCTCAACCAGTCTGAATCACCTTGTCCTATATAGAAACTATATTAAGGGAAGAATCCCTAGCACAATTGGCAACTTAAGTGGCCTTATCAGTTTAGGCCTGTGGCAAAATGAACTTACAGGAGAAATACCTTCAGAGTTTTCAAGGCTGCAAGGCCTACAAGGATTGTTCCTAAATCGTAACAGATTAAGTGGGTACATACCTCCTGAGCTCGGTCTAATGACAGGTTTAAACGCCTTGTACCTAGAAGAAAATGCATTATCGGGTACAATACCACATTCACTGGGTAATATCAGCGGACTGCAAAGTTTGTCATTGGCTGCTAATGGATTGTTCTCCAGCATCCCAGATAGCTTGTGGAGCTTAAGTGGTCTCATCGAGCTAAATTTATCAGGCAACGCTCTAGATGGCTCCCTTCCTCGACAGATGGACAATTTGAAGTTCTTCGACAAGTTGGACCTATCGAAGAATCGCTTCTCAGGTGACATCTCACGTGTTTTAGGGAACCTCCAAATGATTACATATCTAGATCTTTCCAACAATTCCTTTGATGGTGAAATTCCTAGCTCACTGGATCGATTGGTCATTAGTATTGGATATATGAACCTATCATATAATAGAATCTCAGGCACTATACCCAAATCCTTCACCAATCTTGGTAAGCTTTACAGTCTTGACCTCTCCTTCAATAAACTCCAAGGACCAATTCCTGAAGGCGGGGTGTTCTCAAATAGTAGCATCGTATCTTTGGAAGGGAATCCAGCACTCTGTGGTGCACTTAAACTCGGCTTTTCACATTGTCCTCCTCCTTCCAACTCAAAGAGCAACCTCCATTTGCTTAAATATATCCTTCCCCCAATTGTTCTTGTTGTTCTTCTACTATCTTGTTTCTGTACTCGGCTAATATTTCGTAGATGGGGTAAAAAACTGAAGCTCCCATCCGAAGATGCATCATTGAATACCATTAGAGTGGTTTCGTACCGTGAGCTAGTCCGTGCCACTAACAATTTTAGCGAAGCCAATCTAGTGGGAAGGGGAAGCTTCAGCTCAGTTTTCAAAGCATACCTTGATGATGGGTTGACTACAGCAGTAAAGGTCCTGAATTCGGAAAATCTGTCAGCCTTGAGAAGCTTTGATGCAGAATATTGTATTCTGAGCAAGATTCGTCACAGAAATCTTGTCAGGATCATCAGCATGTGTTCTAACTTGGATTTCAAGGCTTTGGTACTCCAGTTCATGCCAAACGGGAGCCTTGAGCAATGGCTGCACTCGCACAGCTACTACTTGAATCTACTTCAGAGGATAAACGTAATGGTGGATGTGTCGTTAGCATTTGAGTACCTTCACCATTATCATCCTCATGTTGTGGTGCACCGCGATCTGAAGCCAAGCAACGTGTTGTTGGATGAAAACATGACGGCTCATGTTAGCGACTTTGGAATCTCCAAACTTTTTCTTGGTGACAGTCAGTCTATATTGTCTGCTATCGCACCAGGGACCTTAGGCTATATGGCTCCAGGTAATTCTATCACTTAATTATTTTCTGTATGCTAGCTGTTAGCGACCAGTTTCCTTCAATGATACTGGTCAAACCTTTGTTTGGTAATTTTGAAACCTATGCTGCAAATATGCATTTAGCTAATCATTCTGCTGCAAGTGTAGGCAACCAATGGCCTATTATCTTCTCTTCTACAATTTTCAGGCGAGGACATTTTATTATGTCCAATAGAATACTCCTTGTCATTTGTCTTTGATGAGGCAACAAGCTCTGATCATTTTGCTACATACATATGTAGTGCATCTTAGAGGATTTTATTTAAGATTACGGGATTATGAGGCCAATCGGCAATCACATAGTATTAAGAACAAATCTAAGGCAAACACCATGCTTTCAAGAAGTTTTCTTATACATCATGATAGAGCTATGATCCATATTTATCCAAATTTGACTGAACCATTTTTCATAAAGATGGATATTCTCTTTTTGGTTTAATTCTACATTTATATTATGCGCGATAAACTTTGTCCTTTTCGAGTGACCAGGGAAAAAATAAGTTACAATCTGTAGTAGTAGTATGTATATTTAGATCAGAGACATCATTTGCAATTTGAATTAAGATTTTGCTGGCTTCATTTATTTTGTTTCTATTGTAATTTTGTTTTTATTATTTTGCAAGAGTATGGATCAACAGGAAAAGTGTCAAGAAAAGGTGACGTATATAGCTTTGGAATTTTGTTGCTAGAAACTTTTACAAGAAAAAAACCGACCGATGCCATGTTTGATGGGGAATTAAGTTTAAGGCAATGGGTGACAAGAGCATATCCATCGGATGTGTTAGAGATTGTGGATCCAGATCTCTTGAAAGAAAGTGTTGATATTCAACGGGAACCATGCTCTCCAATTATTGTTGGCCAATGTCTGTCGTCGCTTATTGAATTGGGTTTGTCTTGCTCGAGGGACTCGCCACAAAAGAGGACTCAGATGAGGGATGTTGTTCCCAAACTACAGAAGATAAAAAATGATTTCTTATCAAAGTCTCCTAGATCTTAAAAAAAAAAAACCGCGGCTCCATGTCTGCGCCTTCTAGTTTAAAGATGCTTAGTCAAATTTTCGTGTGTGTAATATTGCAACTTTTAAATCATGATCAATATTTTTTTAAGAGTTGAAGTAGTTTCTTTTATTTCTATAGTCTTTGATGAGACAGTGTAGAATTTTATTAGTGCTCTCGACTTTGTGGGGAGTTATGGTTGGCTTGTAATAAGTCAGACTCTGTGTTTTGGTTTGATTTGTGTTTGCATCACCAAATATTAAGAAGTTTGTATGTTTTGATTTAGTAATAGGTATGAATCAGGTTGGGTACTAAGCCTAAGTGAGCCTACTTCACCCTTGTCTTAAAAAAATAGAGCAAAGATGCTTTAATGGATTATCCGAACAATACTAACCAAGCTGGAAGCATAACAGAGATTGATCTTTTATCGCTCAGTAAAAACCAACTTACTGGAACTATTCCACCTTTTATAGGAAACCTCACAATTTTGAACGCGTGATCATGTCAATTTGCTATATGGACTGTGAAACTTTTAGGGTTCTAAAATTTCTTTCTGTTATAGGCTTCCCTTGAGTTGAACTCACACACTTAACGCAGGAGACAAAGATTAAAGTAGTTTCTTAAGTTCTACTTTAGTACACAATTTAATGTAAAAATCACAAATGAACCAACAATTTCGTGACAAGAGCTCTCACCTTAGGCTTTAGAGATGGCAGAAACCATACCGGGCATCGGCCAATTGAGTCGATCAAGATCATCATCGAAGTACATATATATATACGTTTGTCGTCTTCTAGGGTTAGGGTTTCAAGAAAAAATGTGGGTTTGTCGTGTTCGAAATTTTTTTTCATGAACCCTAAAGAGATTCTAAACCTAATTTATGAAAACTATTTAGAGAATTAAAATTATTATAGGGTTTTGAATAGAATGTAGAAAATTCTTGAAGAAATTAGGGAAGAACATTCCTAGATTCCGGTTGCTTCGACTTGCGTGTCATCTCTTCGATTCTAGGAATATTGTTGAAGAAATCTTGGTGGAGGAATTGGGAATAGAGTGGTGGAGGAGAAGAAAGTAGGGTTTTGGGAGAGGGAGAGTTCTCTTTTTTTTCTTTTGGTGGAGAGAGAGTGTACAATCCAACAGCTGCTACAACTACAAAAGATTAACTACTGCTCCTAGAGGCAGCCTGGCTAGCTTATACAGTGTTCGAAACCAGAGATTGAGGTCCAACGTGACATGCAAAAGTTTGGAATGATCCTCCATCACCAGTAGATCTATAAATAATAATTAAGAGACAACCAAAATAAGTTTCAGATTACACCCCACCCCATCAATGAGCGGTAGGCTAGGTAGCCTCAATGCTATGACCCATGCAGTACTATCAAGGGTGGAGCCAGAAATTTTTTTTAGAAGGACTGAGCATGGATGAAAAAAGAAAAATACAAAATCTTAACAACCACAACAGGATTCGAACCAGAGACCATTCTTATTGAGACACATTCACTCAACCACTTAAGCTATTGCTCACATATGACATATGACATATGCTTAGTAGCTTTTTATATTTATTTAAGCCCGGAGTACAGTTCGGAAGAGTCCTACTTATGCTCCGCCCCTGAGTACTATCAATGTGGTTGAAGAGCACACAAAGGAGGCCGACTAAAAATTGCGTAACCAATCATGTATATGAGTTGTATGAGAATGATGTGCTGGGATCGATGTGATACAAAATGAAGAAGACAACAGCTCTCTATGCTCTCTGTACCATCCATTATTTCGGCCATTAATCTTTGTAATTAAGTGATCCACCTAGCTAAAAGGTTATCATGATCATGCATTACTATTGTGGTTTCAATGACGTCGTACGATCGAGAGAGTTAGTAGTGAAACAACAAGTCAGTTAATGGAATGAGAACGAATGTGTTACGAAGCTCTAGCTAGTTATATATATCGAAAATAATATTTTGTTCGTGGTTTGTAACCAAATCGCGGACGTGATCGCCAGCCGACGTGGCGATCACTATTGCCCCCCCCCCTCCCCCGGCTATCTCCTAGTCCCATGCGGACCAGAGGACCAATGGCCGGCCTTCTCGACGTAGGCCCGAGCCCGGCGGAGGCGGACACGGCAAAGACCACGGTGGCGGCGTTCGGGACGGCGTAGGGCCTCATGGAGGCGAAGACGCGCAGGACCGTCGCGGGACGTCCAAGGGCGGCGAGGCCCGAGACGGCGGCGGTCCAGGAGACGACGTCTCTGTGCGGCATTCCGTCGAACACCCGCAGGACGTGGTCGGCGGAGCTGGGTAGAGAGTAGGCGGTGAGCAGGACGGTCTGCAGGAAGGAGTCGGGCCGGAATCCGAGGAGGAGGACGTGTGCGTGGAGCGACCTGGCGGCGGCAGCGGTGGTGGTGGTGTTGAGCAAGGAAGAGAAGGTGTGGGAGTCGGGAGGGACGCGGCGGCGGAGCATTTGGGAGTAGATGGAGAGTGGGTCGGCGGAGATGGCGATGGCGGTGTTGAAGGAGAAGGGGTTGGGGTTGGTCATGGCGGAGAAGAAGGAGTCGGCGAAGGAAGGGTCGGCGTCGACGGCGCGGTGGAGGAGACTGCTTGCGACGAAGGGGTTGCGGAAGAGGCTGGCGACGACGACGTGGCGAGGATGGAGCAAAGGCGACGGAGGGAGGGGCGGTGCAAGAGGAGCTGGAGGCGGGAATGCCGTTGGAACAACCAGTTGCTCCGCACCCAACATGGGACCTCCTCCTCTCTTATAGAGAGAGGGACAATTTAGTCCTTTTATCATCGTTGAATCAAAGCACATGGGTCGGACCAAAAATCCACTATGCTTTATATTATAGACTAGTGGATAACCCGTGCCATAATAGCACGGATACGAGCCCGACCTTCTCGACGTAGACGTGCAGGCACCGAGCCAGCACCAGGAAGTTCCGGACGGAGACGCGGCCTCCAAACCCGGCCTTCTCGACGTAGGCGTGCAGGCACCGGGCCAGCGCCAGGGACCCGAGCCCGGCGAAGGCGGACACGGCAAAGACCACGGTGGCGGCATTCGGGACGGCGTGGTGCCTCATGAAGGCGAAGACGCGCAGGGCCGATGCGGGGAGTCCGAGGGCGACGAGGCCCGAGACAGCGGCGGTCCAGGAGACGGCGTCCCTGTGCATCATTCCGTCGAACACTCGCAGGACGTGGTCGACGGATCCGCGTCGGGAGTAGGCGGTGAGCAGGACGGTTTGCACGAAGGGGTCGAGCCGGAATCCGAGGAGGAGGGCGTGTGCGTGGAGCGACCTGGTGGCGGCGGCGGCGGTGGTGGTGTTGAGCAAGGAAGAGAAGGTGTGGGAGTCGGGAGGGACGTAGCGGCGGAGCATTTGGGAGTAGATGGAGAGTGGGTCGGCGGAAATGGCGATGGCGGTGTTGAAGGAGAAGGGGTTGGGGTTGGTCATGGCGGAGAAGAGGGAGGCGGTGAAGGAAGGATCGGCGTCGGCGGTGCGGTGGAGGAGGCTGCTTGTGACGAAGGGGTTGCGGAAGAGGCCGGCGACGACGGCGTGGGCGAGGATGGAGCGGAGGCGGCGGAGGGAGGGGCCGTGCAAGAGGAGCTGGAGGCGGGGGTGCCGTTAGAACAACCGGTTGCTCCGCATCCAACATGGGACCTCCTCCTCTCTTATAGAGCGAGGCGCACTTTAGTCCTTTCATCATCGGTTGAACCAAAGCACATGGGTCGGATCAAAAACCCACTGTGCTTTATATTATAGATGGTCGTTATCATCCGGGCCATACAGAAAGTTTTCCAAAAAGGGTTGAAAAAATCTCTTCCTACATGTTGATGTTGAGTTTCTACCTAATGTAGATGAGAAGAAGAACATAGGATATAAACTAGTTTGTAGGTAGATCTCGTGCACTTAAACTCATACAATTTAGCAGAAGCATACTCAAAGTTTTCATAGACTATCTACGATTCATCTCTATGACACACGAAACCAAGAAGTAGAAGAAAAAAATGATTTACTGTAAGTTAGATGTAGTGCATATGCAAGAAAATAATCGTCCAAAATGATATTAAAATGTTTGTACCAATTTATTCCACACGGTTACGAAAACGGATAGCATTGTACGTATTTGTAGGTATGTACGACGGGATGGAAATACAAGACATAAACTTCTTATATTGAAGCCCTAAAAATATTATAGTTGTGAATAATCCAACTTTAGAAGTGAAGAGAATTATATTTATTTATTCATGTAACTTTAAATAATTTAAAGTTCAGTAAATTGATGCAAATATTGAACTAAGACATTTGGATTATAGTTGGACCGACTTTGAATGTGGACCTCAAAGAAACACAAAGAGCCTATTTATATGGGGGAAAACCGAGTAATATTGTCGATGAATAGGATCACGCCTTCGAAGACAATCAAACCAACTTTGCACATAGACGAGTCGATGGTTCAATATTTTTTTTTTCTTCTTACTCCCTTCTCGATCCTGCGCTACCTAGTGGTCGTCTCACACCACTCTTAGGCTGTTTGGTTGGAAGGAATGGAAAGGAAAGGAAACTGATTCCTTGGTATTTCCTTTCCTTTAGGAAATTATAATTCCTATAAACTTTTCTTTTCGGTGTTTGGAGTGTTTGTAAGGAAAGGAAAAAAATCAAGTCAATTTTTCAAAAATATCCTCGTGCTAATAAAAATAATTATTACTTAGAAATATTTTTGCTAAAAGATGTTATGGATAAAAATGGTAAATAATATTATGAACATAGATATTTTGGTCAAAATTTTTTGTAATAAATGCGGAAAAGTTGGAGGGAAAGTGATTCCTTAGATAAATGGGAGGAACCACTTTTCCCCCTATTTTCCTTCCTCTTGGGAATCATTTTCCCTTTCCAACAACTTTTCTTTGGCTCCCAAACATAGGAAAGGAATCACTTTCCTTTCCCAAGCTCAAATTCCGGTAACCAAACGAGGCCTTAGGCTGGATTTTGTAGGAAGGATGAAAAAGTGGAAGGAAGAAAAAAGATAAGAATATATTTTTCTTCCATATAGAAAGAAAAGATCACTTCCTTCTTTTGTGTTTGGTTGGAAGGATGGAAAAGAGAAGTGATGCATTATTCTTTGTTTGGTATGTAAAGAAAAGTGAAAGGAAACAAAATAAAAAAAATATATAGATTTTACCAATTCTTCATCAACTAAAACACATATTTACCATTTGACTTCATTAATAATTTTTAAATAATACAATTCACATGGGGGTACAATTGTTAATTAGTATTTTTTTTTCCTCCACTTTTTCTCCCACTTTTGGGGTGATTGGATTTCTTAGGTTAGGAAAGAAAAACAATCCCTCCACTTTTTCTTCCCTTCACTTTTTCTTCCATACCAAACAATAGAAAATGAGTCCTTCCCTGCACTTTTCCCTCCTCCATTTTTCTTCCTCCCACTTTTTCCTCCTACCAAACACAGCCTTATTGATCGTCCCAATTTTCTTTTTGTTTTGTGACCCTGACCTTAACCTTGATCCTTGCTTCAAATATTTGACAAGGGTAAATTTACCTGACATGGGCTGGACCTGGGCCGGGGGTGGGCCCAAACCTATTCCTCCTTATTTTGTTGAATATTTAACAAGGTAAATTTTACCTGATATGGGCTTGGCCCGGGAAAGGTGTGGGCCCAGCCCAATACCTCTCTCCGGCGATGTCCCCAACTGCAGCAGCAACAGTGACGGGAGCGACAATGCTGGCGGCGACAACAACAACGAGTGTGGGCGCAGCAGCAGCAGCGACGGTGGCGAGGGCGCAACAGCGGCGAGGGCGCAGCTGCAGCGGGCGTAGGCATATCAGCAGTAGGCGTGGGTGCAGCAACGACGACGTCGGCGAGACGCACGGGTGCGGGCGGGTGGCGCACACGTGGGCGAGGCGGGAGGAGGAGGAGAGGGGGTGGCAAACGACGGGAGAAAGGGGGGGGCATTGGGGGGGGGTGTAGTAGCAGAGGGAGGGCGGGGTAAGGAGGTGGGAGAGAGAAAGGGATATTTTTGAAATTGTTTTTTAGGGTAGCATATTAGCTATAAAAATTTAGAATATGAAGTTATCAAATATAGATAGCTGAGAGTATCAAGTTAAAATTTAGGCTTTCTTTTATTTATACTTTCCGCGAATCAAACAAGGTCTAAGGGCATGCTTTGGTGAATGATTTACACTCATCTACTCAAGCCAACTGTTAAGTTCAATCCTACCTTCCCGGGCCCTCTTTGTCTAAACTTTCAGGCCTCGTTTGGTTCACGGAAAGAAATGAATTCCCTTGTATTTTCCATGGGAATAGAAAAGTAGAATTTCTGTCACATTTCCTTTCTGTTGTTTGGTAAAACAAGAAAACCACCTAAGAAAGACCATTTGATTTCCTTTACAGTGTTTGGTTGTGAAGTAAAGGAAAGCAAAAAATATAGCAATGTTCCAATAATATTCTTACCTTTTAAAATAAAAAAAATATTATGAAAAATAACATTAATGGTAAAATAAGCAATAACACATGGTTACTTTTGTCATAATTTTTGTAATAAATGTTGGGAAATGAGGAGGGAAAATCAATCCCATGGGTCCTGAGTGGAACCATATTCCCTCCAATTTTCTCCCATGTCAGAAAATTGATTCCCCATTTCGTGGCTACTAAACAAAGGAAAGGAACAACATTCCTTTCCTGATTTCTTAAATCCGTGAAACAAACGAGACCTAAATTCTCACAAGTTAACATTAAGAATGATAATCAGAGAAAGTAATTGCTTCTTCCAGCCAGTCCCCACCCACTAAAACCGTGCTAATCTCTTTTTTCTAAACAATTGATGTCAGAAGCTAATTTGTAACATTAATGTTAGGGCACTGGCCCGGGTTTGGATTGGATTCATGTAAACGCAGGAGGAGACTTTTTAACATCCGAACCCTGATTTTTTATTAAAGCTTCACGTATGCTTCACAGGTATCCGTCACTGTACCATGTTCCAGTAAATTCTATTTCACCAAAAATAGACCTTCGGAAGGCTTTGGCTGTTGAGAATGACTTTGTGTCTGAGCATGTTTCCACTCGCACTCTTCTTTGTAGAGTGGAGCACACAACGGTTGAAAACCGAAAACCGAACCGAACCAAAATATGACAAACGGTTCGGTTTTTCGGTTTTCGATTCGGTTTTCGGCTTGAAAATTTAAAATTTTGTAACAACGGTTCAGTTTCGGTTCTTGGTCAAGATAACCGAACCGAACCGAAAGTCGATTTAGATTTAACAATTTATCAAATTATCCTCAATGTTTTGAAACCCCTAACTGAGCGCACTCTTCTCTCCTATTCTTTGTCGGTACTTCTTTGAGCATGCTCTCTCTATCCTCAATCTATATATATACTAATATTTTTCACACAATGTAATGTAATAATTCATAAATACAATAATGTCATATTTTTAAAATAAATTGTTATTTAAACATGCTCATTTTGCAAAAAAATAGTTGAAGGCCCGGTACATTGGCCCATGAAACCAAACCGACCAAAAACCAAACCGAATTAATTCGGTTTTGTTTTGTTCGGTTTTAATAAAAACGGTTCGGTTTTCGGTTTTGAAAAATAAGATTTACGGTTATTTCGGTTTTTATATATACAGTTCGATTTGAACCGAACCAAACCGTTGCATACTCCTATTTCTTTAGCATGATCCGATAAAGAAAGACCATCAAAGAGTTCCGTAGAAAATATGCACATCTAAAGAATCGCTGCTACATGGGAGGATCTTATCAACGTTCATGAATGATAATCACACTTCGAAGTGTTGAATTGGAAAAAAAAAAAGGTACCCATGTTGCCGACCACGAGTAATGACTAGTTTGAACACGAGAAACATTTCCAAAAACAGATTTATGACTTTTCTAAAGTTTTGTAAATCCATAGAATCATATATATATATGCAGTTGTTCCATGCATTAGCTTTTCCATTAAAGGTTAGGTCGTGCACTCTGCTGTGGTTATAGATTCAACATGTCCTCACTGGTTAAAGTCGCCTTGGCAAGGAACAACTTGTCAGGTTCTCTCCCCTCAGACACTGATACTCCTTTTATGCTTCCTCGTCTCCAAGTTATGTCCCTCGATGATAATCATCTGACTGGCAGCATCACGCCCAACTTTGCTCGGTGCTCTCAACTCCGGGTCCTGAGTTTGAGTTATAACAATTTCGGTAGGAGCATACCCCCTGAGCTTGGAAATGTTACGGGACTCAATTTCTTGTACCTCGGAGCAAACCAACTCACTGGAACGATCCCTGCTTCCATAGGCAAACTCTCGAAGCTTAACTTGCTCGAACTAGGTGGAAATTATCTTCAAGGAGTAATTCCCGAGGAGTTGGGGAATCTCCTTGATGTCCAATATCTAGGCCTAGCCGAGAACAACCTTACTGGTTCGATACCAATGGCCCTCTTGAATGCTTCGAAGATCTCCTCCCTCTATCTTGCTCAAAACAATCTAACTGGATCCATACCTGCTACACTTGGAGTATCCTGGCCTCAACTTGAATATCTGAATGTACATAGAAACCAACTAACTGGAAGACTTGACTTTATCAACTCTCTTTCCAACTGCAGGAAGTTACGGAGTTTAATGCTGTCAGAAAACAAGATATCCGACTTCCTTCCGGATTCCTTGGGAAATCTCTCAACCAGTCTGAATTACCTTGACCTGGAAATCAACTATATTAAGGAAAGAATCCCTAGCACAATTGGCAACTTAAGTGGCCTTATCAGTTTAAGCCTGGAGCAAAATGAACTTACAGGAGAAATACCTTCAGAGCTTTCAAGGCTGAAAGGCCTACAAGGAATGTCCCTACGTCGTAACGGATTAAGTGGGTACATACCTCCTGAGCTCGGTCTAATGACAGGTTTAAACTTCTTGTACCTCGAAGAAAATACATTATCGGGTACAATACCACATTCACTAGGTAATATCAGCGGACTGCAAAGATTGTCACTGGCTACAAACGGATTGTTCTCCAGCATCCCAGATAGCTTGTGGAGCTTAAGTGGTCTCCGCGAACTAAATTTATCAGGCAACACTCTAGATGGCACCCTTCCTCGACAGATGGACAATTTGAAGTTCTTCGACAAGTTGGACCTATCGAAGAATCGCTTCTCAGGTAACATCTCAAGTGTTTTAGGGAACCTCCAAATGATTACATATCTAGATCTTTCCAACAATTCCTTTGATGGTGAAATTCCTAGCTCACTGGATCGATTGGTCATTACTATTGGATATATGAACCTATCATATAATAGAATCTCAGGCACCATACCCAAATCCTTCACCAATCTTGTTAAGCTTTACAGTCTTGACCTCTCCTTCAATAAACTCCAAGGACCAATTCCTGAAGGTGGGGTGTTCTCAAATAGTAGCATCGTATCTTTGGAAGGGAATCCAGCACTCTGTGGTGCACTTAAACTCGGCTTTTCACCTTGTCCTCCACCTTCCAACGCAAAGAGCAACCTCCATTTGCTTAAATATATCCTCCTCCCAATTTTTCTCCTTGTTCTTCTACTATCTTGTTTCTGTACTCGGCTAATATTTCGTAGATGGGGTAAAAAAACTGAAGCTCCCATCCGAAGATGCATCATTAAATACCATTAGAGTGATTTCATACCGTGAGCTAGTCTGTGCCACTAACAATTTCAGCGAAGCCAATCTAGTGGGAAGGGGAAGCTTCAGCTCAGTTTTCAAAGCATACCTTGATGATGGGTTGATTACAGCAGTAAAGGTCCAGAATTCGGAAAATCAGTCAGCCTTGAGAAGCTTTAATGCAGAATATTGTGTTCTGAGCAAGATTCATCACAGAAATCTTGTCAGGATCATCAGCATGTGTTCTAACTTGGATTTCAAGGCTTTGGTACTCCAGTTCATGCCAAACGGAAGCCTTGAGCAATGGCTGCACTCGCACAGCTACTACTTGAATCTACTTCAGAGGATAAACGTAATGGTGGACGTGTCGTTAGCATTTGAGTACCTTCACCATTATCATCCTCATGTTGTGGTGCACCGCGATCTGAAGCCGAGCAACGTGTTGTTGGATGAAAACATGACGGCTCATGTTAGCGATTTTGGAATCTCCAAACTTTTTCTTGGTGACAGTCATTCTATATTGTCTGCTACCGCACCAGGGACCTTAGGCTATATGGCTCTAGGTAATTCCATCACTTAATTATTTTTTGTGTGCTAGCTGTTAGCGACCAGTTTCCTTCAATGATACTGGTCAAACCTTTGTTTGGTAATTTTGAAACCTATGCTGCAAATATGGATTTAGCTAATCATTCTGCTGCAAGTGCAGGCAACCAATGGCCTATTATCTTGTCTTCTACAATTTTCAGGCGAGGACATTTTATGTATGTCCAATAGAATACTCCTTGTCATTTGTCTTTGATGAGGCAACAAGCTCTGATCATTTTGCTACATACATATGTAGTGCATCTTAGAGGATTTTATTTAAGATCACGGGATTATGAGGCCAATCGGCAATCACATAGTATTAAGAACAAATCTAAGGCAAACACCATGTTTTCAAGAAGTTTTCTTATACATCATGACAGAGCTATGATCCATATTTATCCAAATTTGACTGAACCATTTTTCATAAAGATGGATATTCTCTTTTTGTTTTAATTCTACATTTATATTATGCGCGATAAACTTTGTCCTTTTCGAGTGACCAGGGAAAAAATAAGTTACAATCTGTAGTAGTAGTATGTATATATTAGATCAGAGACATCATTTGCAATTTGAATTAAGATTTTGCTGGCTTCATTTATTTTGTTTCTATTGTAATTTTGTTTTTATTATTTTGCAAGAGTATGGATCAACAGGAAAAGTGTCAAGAAAAGGTGACGTATATAGCTTTGGAATTTTGTTGCTAGAAACTTTTACAAGAAAAAAACCGACCGATGCCATGTTTGATGGAGAATTAAGTTTAAGGCAATGGGTGACAAGAGCATATCCATCGGTAGTGTTAGAGATTGTGGATCCAGATCTCCTGAAAGAAAGTGTTGATATTCAACGGGAACCAAGCTCTCCAATTATTGTTGGCCAATGTCTGTCGTCGCTTATTGAATTGGGTTTGTCTTGCTCGAGGGACTCGCCACAAAAGAGGATTCAGATGAGGGATGTTGTTCCCAAACTACAGAAGATAAAAAATGATTTCTTATCAAAGTCTCCTAGATCTTAAAGAAAATCGCGGCTCCATGTCTGCGCCTTCTAGTTTAAAGATGCTTAGTCAAATTTTTGTGTGTGTAATATTGCAACTTTTAAATCATGATCAGTATTTTTTTTTAAGAGTTGAAGTAGTTTTTTTTATTTCTATAGTCTTTGATGAGACTGTGTAGAATTTTATTAGTGCTCTCGACTTTCTGGGGAGTTATGGTTGGCTTGTAATAAGTCAGACTATGTGTTTTGGTTTGATTTGTGTTTGCATCACCAAATATTAAGATGTTTGTATGTTTTGATTTAGTAATAGGTATGAATCAGGTTGGGTACTAAGCCTAAGTGAGCCTACTTCACCCTTGTCTTAAAAAATAGAGCAAAGATGCCTTAATGGATTAACCGAACAATACTAACCAAGCTGGAAGCATAACAGAGATTGATCTTTTATCGCTCAGTAAAAACCAACTTACTGGAACTATTCCACCTTTTATAGGAAACCTCACAATTTTGAACGCGTGATCATGTCAATTTGCTATATGGACTGTGAAACTTTTACGGTTCTAATATTTCTTTCTGTTATAGGCTTCCCTTGAGTTGAACTCGCACACTTTAGGCAGGAGACAAAGATTAAAGTAGTTTCTTAAGTTCTACTTTAGTATACAATTGTTATGTAAAAATCACAAATGAACCAACAATTTGGTGACAAGGGCTCTCACCTTAGGCTTTAGAGATGGCAGAAACCATACCGGGCATCGGCCAATTGAGTAGATCAAGATCATCATCGAAGTACATATATATACGTTTGTCGTCTTCTAGGGTTAGGGTTTCAAGAAAAAAATGTGGGTTTGTCGTGTTCAAAAATTCCTTTCATGAACCCTAAAGAGATTCTAAACCTAATTTATCAAAACTATTTAGAAAATTAAAATTATTATAGGGTTTTAATAGAATGTAGAAAATTCTTGAAAAAATTAGAGAAGAACATTCCTAGATTCCGGTTGCTTCGACTTGCGTGTCATCTCTTCGAATCTAGGAATGTTGTTGAAGAAATCTTGGTGGATGAATTGAGAGTGGAGTGGTGGAGGAGAAGAAATAGCGTTTTGGGAGAGGGAGAGGGAGAGTTCTCTTTTTTTTCTTTTGGTGGAGAGAGTGTAGAATGAGTTATGGGAAGGAAAGAAGGGTTTGGGAGGTTGGGCTGCCCCCTAGCAAAATGTGGGTGCACCCTAACAAAATTTTCACCTCCTTGGACTGCCCCCAAGTAAGGGTTGCCCCCTAGCAAAAATGGTGGTGCCCTTAGAAAAAACCTTGATCTTTTCTCCTCCTTTTCCAACATTTATTACAAAAATTATGACAAAAGTAACCATGTGTCATGACTTACTTTACCATTAATGTTATTTTTCATAATGTTATTTTTATTTTTATTTTCATAACCTACTCAAGCCAACTGTTAAAGTTAATCCTACCTTCCCGGGCCCTCTTTGTCCAAACTTTCAATTCTCACAAGTTAACCTTATAAATAATGATAATTGGAGAAAGTAATTGCTTCTTCCAGCCAGTCCCCACCCACTAAAACCATGCTAATATCTTTTTTTTTCTAAACAATTGATGTCAGAAGCTAATTCGTAACATTAATGTTAAGGCACTGGCCCGGATTTGGATTGGATTCATGTAAACGCAGGAGGAGACTTTTTAACATCCGAACCCTGATTTTTTATTAAAGCTTCACGTATGCTTCACAGGTATCCATCACTATACCATCTTCTAGTAAAATCTATTTCACCAAAAATAGACCTTCGGAAGGCTTCGGCTGTTGAGAATGACTTTGTGTCTGAGCATGTTTCCACTCGCACTCTTCTTTGTAGAGTGGAGCACATAACGGTTGAAAACCGAAAATCGAATCGAACTGGAATATGACAAACGGTTCGGTTTTTCGGTTTTCGATTCGGTTTTCGGTTTAAAAATTTAAAATTTTGTAACAACGGTTCGATTTTTGGTTCTTGGTCCGGGTAACCGAACCGAACTGAAAATCGATTTAGATTTAATAATTTATCAAATTATCCTCAATGTTTTGTAACCCCTTACTGAGCACACTCTTCTCTCCTATTCTTTGTCGGTACTTCTTTGAGCATTCTCCCTCTATCCTCAATCTATATATATACTAATATTTTTCACACTATGTAATGTAATAATTCATAAATGCAATAATATCATATTTTAAAATAAATTGTTATTTAAACAGGCTCATTTTGCAACAACAAAAAAAATTGAAGGCCCAGTACATTGGCCCATGAAATCGAACCGACCGAAAATCTAAATCGGTATTGTTTTGTAATGTTTTTAAGATCCGGT
Organism: Iris pallida; assembly: GCA_029216955.1. NCBI lineage: Eukaryota > Viridiplantae > Streptophyta > Magnoliopsida > Asparagales > Iridaceae > Iris > Iris pallida. Next base: position 6,320,158 of record JANAVB010040417.1, read on the forward strand.
ACATTGCAACAAAGTAAGTAGAGTCCGAGGGACTCACGTTGACAAAGATTTATGGCTTTCGTAATGTTTTTAAGATCCATAGAATCTTATGCCAATTTTTGGAATCAATCACTTTAAGGATTTGTTTGTAACATTCAAGTTCTGTATGATTCTTTCATTGTGAGAAGCCACTTATGTATTTATGACCGTCAATTCTACCATCATGTGTCATCTTTTATTGTGTTTGCTACAAAATAAATTATTTTTTACACGAAATTGGTTGGTCCTACGAAAGCGTTATTGTCCTGCATGTGTAGCCATGTTCTTGATACCATTGTTAGCATTCACCTGAATTGCAAATTTTTTCTTATCTTTCATAAACATATAATATTTGCGTACTTTTGAAAGATTGTAATCATTACGTAAATTTTAAGCATGCGAAATTATAAACGTGTTTTGTATAAACTATTGAAAATTTTGGCTCAAAAAACTTGGTGGGAATGTTTAATTAACCAAATTTGACAAGAGATTTAAGAATGTAAAGTTTCTAATCTCAATATTTGCATTTTTTGAATTTTTGAACATATTTTATTTGCACTAAGTCGATTTATCCTCGAATATTTGCTGTTAGGGGTGAGCATTATTCGGTTTTGAACCGAAAACAGAACCGAACCGAACCGAATAAGATATTCAGTTCGATTTTAAAAAAAATCGGTTCAGTTTCAATTTTGAAAATACTAAATTTTCTTATTCGGTTTCGGTTTCGGTTTTGGATTTCGGTTTCGGTCCAAAACCGAAAACCGAATAAAAAAATTTAGTTTATATATATATATATATATATATATATATATATATATATATATATATATATATATATATATATATAGTTATTATATATATTAAAAAAAATACAAATAAACCCAAAAATCGAATAAACCGAAAATCGAACCGATTTAATTCGGTTCGGTTGGAACCGAATAAACCGAATACTCACCCCTATTTGTCGTCCTGAATTTTTTCCGTTTGTCGAATTGCTAACAAGACTTGATACACACGCACCCACTAGGGACACACCTGATCTATAAGACTATATAACCACAACAGAGTACAGGACCTAGGGGTGCAACTCGGGCGGGTTGGGTCGGGCTTGAGGTCAATCCGAGCCCAACCCGATGAATCATAAGCCTAGTCCGAGCCCAAGCCCAACCCGACCTCGGGTTCAACAGATGAAGCCCAAAACCAAGTCCGGAGGATCGGGTTGGACTCGGGTTGGGTCGGATCCATCGGATTTATCGAGCTCTAATAAAATATTTAAAATAATTTTAAACATAAGTAATATTAAACACATAATTAAATAGCAATCAAGTCTTGATAATTTCATAATACAAACTGAAATAAGATTTATGATAAGGAGTTGAAGAGTTTGGGTATATATATATATATATATATATATATATATATATATATATATATATATAAGTCGGGTTTCGGGTTCTTCGGGTAACCCGACAAATGAATTCGAGCCCAACCCAATTTTTGATCGGGTTCAAATATTTCGACCCAAATCCAAGCCCGAGTCGGAATATCTTCAACTATAACCCAACCCATTAACGGATTTATTCGATCGGGCTCGAATTTAGAAAAAATATATATATGTCGGGTTCTTCGGGTAACCCGACAAATGAATTCGAGCCCAACCCAATTTTTGATCGGGTTCAAATATTTCGACCCAAATCCAAACCCGAGTCGGAATATCTTCAACTATAACCCAACCCATTAACGAATTTATTCGATCGGGCTCGAATTTAGCCTGCCCAAGTTGCACCCCTAGCAGGACCCAACCTTAAAAGCTAATGCATGGAACGACTGCAAGTATACAATCCCCCCCAATAGAAAAGCAAGTCTTCCGATTGAAGAAAATTTATATCCGCATTATTTTTATATTAACAAGCATTGAACATTGATGACTAGTCCATACAAGCAAATACAACAAATGAAATTAAACAAAGACACTTAGCATGCGAGTAGATATCCACCAAACAGAGGCAAAGAAAGACACATTAAGACACACTACTTTGTGACAACGTCCTCAATCTTCGGAGTATGACTTTCGGAGTAGGACTTGCTGTTAATTGTGAACACGATATGATCCGAATCGGAGTTGACCTATGAAATGTAATATTAGACTAGATCTATATGTCTTAATTTTTATTTTTTTATGTAAAGTCTGAACTAATTCCAATTATCTACATCTCATGATTCACTTCCTACCCAGCTCATATGGCTCATCCAACAATATGTCTCGAACCATAGAGTCGATCAAACCAGTCCCATAATCATTGGCTCTTATACCACTTATTGGAAAGCAGTGCGACCTGAATTGAAGATGACCCATGAGGTGTGATATTGGAATGAACCCATGTACTTTTAAAGAGAATTTTCATGTATGGTCTGGGCCAATTCCAATTATCTACATCTTATGATCCTACTGATGTGGGACTAAGTTATCAACTATATTGTCCATCCTAAAACGAGATACAATTCAACTTAGACAATATTCCAGACATGCCACCACCACCAGCAGGGCTGGCCACGGAGTTGGGTTGTCATTTCCAGAGCTTGTGTTTTGTTGCCCCCTTGAGCCTTATTGTGGATCGATCGTGGAGGGTCATCCGCGACTCCAGCATCTTGTGGGATCTTGCTGAACATGAAAGTTATCCCAAGCAGAAAAAGTTGTCCAAATTCGAAATCTTATTTGATTTATCCCTGAGCTGGTCCTGACTACCACCACCATCGGCCCATCAATGAGAGGTAGGCTAGGTAGCCTCAATGGTCTGACCCATGCAGTACTATCAATGTGGTTGAAGAGCACACAAAGGAGGCCAAGTAATAATTGCGTAACCAATCATGTATACATGCTTGTATGAGAATGATGTGATACAAATGAAGACAACAGCTCTCTCTCTCTCTCTCTCTCTCTCTCTCTCTCTGTGTGTGTGTACCATCCATTCTTTCGGCCATTAATCTTTGTTTGTTGAAGGGTTTGCAATGTTTCTTGTTGATGCATCATGATCAATTAAGTGATCCACCTAGCAAATAGATTTATCATGATCATGCGTTACTATTGTGGTAGTGTTTGGGCCACAAAATACCTTTTCTTCTTCTACAGTGACGTCGTACGAGAGAATAGTAGTGAAAACCAATTAGTCAGTTAATGGAATGAGAACGTTAGGAACCTCTAGTTATATATGATCATTATCATCCGGGTCAGGGACGGATCCAGAAATGAAAATTGGGATAGACTACAATGAAAAAAAAAAAAAAGAAGAAGGGTGGACTATAAATGGGTCCACTAGTCCATAGAAAAAAAATAAAAGCAACCGTTCGTGTTGATAGTAGACTTAAATGTGACCATCTAGATGATGCATCTATCAAGACCATAAAGTAACAAAATGGTCCACAAGGTGGATCAATAGGTCTACAAATATCTCTTTGTATTCTTTGTAAAAATATAGGGGACTCAAGATTAAATTTCATCGGAGATGGTTTTACAATTAATTTTCCTTGTGAGCATGCAACACATACACAATCACGAGATAAAAGAATCTTCTGATTCTTTAGAGGATGCCAATGTAAGTTTCTAATTATTCGATGCATCATACTTGATCCAGGATGGCCAAGTCGATCATGCCAAAGCATAAAAAGTTTTGGATCATTGAACTTCTGGTTTATCACAGTGTTAGATTCTATGGCATTTATGTTTGCATAATACAATCTTGACGAGACAACTGAAAGTTTTTCTTTCACATGCTTCTGGCATGAATCATTGGATGTAATACATAGATATTCCATATTTTCCTCATTCATAGTCTCGATATGAAAACTATTTAGACATATATATTTGAAACTCAGCTAATTTCTTTTTGACTTGCTAGAATATAAAGTCTCTTTCACCAAAATATTTGTTCCACCAGGTAATATAATGTTTGCTCTTCCGGAGCCCTCATTCAGTTTTGTAGTATCGAAAAGTGTACTGAAATTTGCTTTTGTCAATTTTAAGTTCAAAAAATATTTTCAATCTCGAAGAATTGTGTGCGTTGATCCACTGTCAACCAGACATATATCTCCACCGTTGGAGTTGTTCACTGTATCTATATTTTTCATATTTCTATAAACAAAGAAATGAAGTGAGAAACATTATAAAACTTTATTTATTAATTCGATATTATAATGACCAAGACTTAGAAACATGAGAATACAAGCATTGAACTAAAATAAAACTTAGAAAACTAAAGTTCATATAGTTTAAATCCTAACACAATCATTTTAGTTCTTTCCATTGCCATCATTAGCATCATCACCCCAAAACTTCATCCCATTGATTCCTTCGTTTGGCTCGTTTAAAAAATCATCAACATCCAGATGAGTAATTCCATTGGATCATTTTCATCTTCAACAATTTTACTGAAATCTGCAAGATTGATTTATTTCTCTTTTCCTTTATCTTTGATAGATGTCTGGTAAAGGTCAATTAGGTGCTTTGGTGTATGACAGGTACGAGACCAATGCCCTTTTGCTCCACACTTATAGCAAGCCTCTTCATAATTCTTCGGAGAATCTATTTCACACCCTTTTCTTTATCATGTTTTTCCGCCATTGTTGCTCCACTTCAAGTGGTACGGTCCAACCTTCTTTTTGAAGGCATGATAATTAGGACCACCATGATCTCGAGTTTTATCATTACTATAACTACGAACATGACCACGGCCACGACCGTGACCATGACCTCGACCGCGACCACGTCCTTGTCTATAGTTATTTGCATTCGCTTCAGGGAATGGCTGTGATCCAGTAGGGTGGGAGTTATGATTTTTCATTAAGAGCTCATTATTTTGTTCAGCAACAAGTAGGCATGAGATCAATTGAGAATATTTTGTAAAACTTTTTTCACGGTGCTGCTACTACTGGATCATGTTTGTGGCATGGAAAAGTAGTGCATATTTTTTCCAACATATCTTCTTCAGTAACAATATCTCCGTACAGTCTCATTTGAGACACAATTATGAACATTGCAGAGTTATATTCATTTACCATTTTGAAATCTTGTAACCTCAGGTGCATCCAATCATAACGAGCCTTTGTTGGGAGTATCACACTCTTTTGATGATCATAACGTTCCTTCAAGTTTTTCCATAAAACAACTGGGTCTTTTACTCCAAGATATTCGAATTTCAGCCCTTCATATAGGTGATGTCGAATGAAAATCGTTGCCTTTGCTTTGTCTTGTTCGCTTGCCTCATTTTTTTCCTGTGATGGCATGTGCAAGGTTCTTTGTGAAGTACGTGTAGGCAACTCTAGAGGGGGAGGGGGTGAATAGAGTTTGTATTGATAATCATAAAATAAAAATTAACTCTATATCACCTCCACAAAACAACTATCAAGAGAGTAAGTAATCAGAGATAAATGCGAAAGTAAATAGAGATCCGGAGAGCATACGCAAACACAGCGATTTTAACCTGGTTTTTCTCGTGTAGGACTAGTCCAGGCCTGAGAACTCTAGCACAGGATTGAAACCCACTATTTGTGAAATAGCGTACAACTACGTGCCTTTACTCAGAAGAGCACGACAACTTCTTACAGATTCGCAGGTGGCGAAACTTGGAATTATCCAAGTGACTTTTCTTTCACTCTTGCACACAACTTCTAGCTGATATCACACTGAGCACCTTAGGCTAAGGAGAGTTGTGGCTTAGGAGATATGGAAGAATGAGGCTTGGAGTAGTAGAGCTTAGAAAGTTTGAATATTTGAAGGTAAGAGATTATTTGAAATGAGAGAATTCAAGCTCTATTTATACTACTCTGGGGAGGCAGAGTTCGGCCCGAATTCTGTCCCAAGAATTCAAAATTTGAACGTTGGACAGCTTGTATCAGGCAGACCCTAAAAATTAGGGTGCTGAAAATCAGGGGCCAGAGTTCGGCCTGAACTCTGTCTCCCTTGGGACAAGAGTTTTAAATGGGCTATGATGGTTTGGTTTGGTTCAGGAATTGTTCTGTTTGTATTGTAGAGCTTGGAGAGATATGTCTAGGGGTTGAGATGACACAGTACGATTCAATGTACACATTCTCCTATACTCAATAAATTGAAGATTACAGACTTGGAACAAATAGGAAAACCAAGAGCCCTTTGATGACGCATTTCTTCTGATATTTGAGCAGACCTGAAGACGTCTTTTTCCTTGACAACAGTCGTCCAAAGATAAACAGATCTGAAAATTTGAATACCTTTCGGGAGCTTCGCCCCCGAACCCCCGACGGGCGGCACTACCCTCTCGATCCCTGTCCACTGACCGGGCAGCAGAACCCCCGATGCGAGGCCCCGGATAGGTCGCTAGGCGGTTTAGAGAAATCTTTTTGTATGACGCCGTCTTTGGTCCATCATTAATTCTTCATTGCCTATGTCCTGGTTTGATCATGTTTGATCATGCTTACTGCATATCTATAAATACATGTTAGGCGAGCAAAATATGTTGTAGTACGATACAAGCATGGCAATATGATATAAGACAATTAGAAAAATGCTAAATTTAAGTAGCAACCTGATAACGAGTATATGAATATTAGTGACATCATTATGTTAAACTTAACTGATTAGCCATATTCAAAAACAAGATGTAATCATTGGACTAACAGTTTGCACTCAAATGGATTTCAGCCTCAAGAACCCAAGTCAAATAATTTCTTCCGAAAATATCAAGAACAGCGAACTCAAGTTTGGTGATGTTTGCCATATGTCTGAAAAAAGAAGTATTACTTTAGAATATAATACACATACTCAAATCTACAAGTTTGAGTTTTATCAATTAGTCTTCAAGCCTAACATATTTTATTTTGGCTTCAAGCCTTATATACAATATAAGGTTTGGAGATGAAACTTCAGGTTCATCTAAATACAAAGCTCTAATATATTTAACATAAATTCACAAAGTTTTGGAGCTAATAAAATTATCCAACTATCAATAAATCTTTTATGAGGTTGAAATAATTAATACACAAGTATGTATAATAGAAACAGAAGAGTGATAACTAACAAGTACAGTGAATTGGCGCAGACTAATAAAGCAAGCAAATGATAAAATATTGAGCATCAGAAACTATTGATCCAATTGTAATAAAGAAATGAAATAAATAGTAAATGAGACACTGAAAATGATTACAGAGTTGTCAGAATTGATTCTATGATGTTAATGTAGAAAATATAGACGATTCAAATGTATTGAGAAGTATAAGAATTTTAAAACAAGATGAATTGATGAATAATTTTGATCAAGCATAAAACTTATAAAGTGTCAAAGAAAAACACTGCAACTAAAAAAAAGAAAAAGAATGACGGAAGTTGGACTTACAATCTCCTTGAACAAATTCGTGCTGATAACGTGTTATACTTTAAAGGAGAACAAGATAGAGAATGTAGGAAAGTAATCTTTCTTCATGTACATAATACTCAACTAGAATGGTCTTTTATAGACCTACAATGGAATGTCAAATGTCATAGGTTACATAAGTCATAAACTCAATACATGTTTAGGAGCATACTCAACAAGGCCGGCCCGGCTAATTTTTATTGTCCTTTGTCCTTGACTCCAAAAAGAGAGGATATAGTGTTCGGAGAATTGGAAGTGTTTGTCTTTGGAATTGACGGCGGGTGAGCTCAGATTCCAAGTTCCACCCCTAACTCTCGAGCTACTCGAGACATTTCCAATTAACTCAAAACATGAACATGAAAAATTGCTAGTTCAACTGACAAGAAGGAGCTGCAGTGGACTGTAAAGGCTCTATTGGCGGAGAGCTGAGACTTAGGGGCTGGGAGTTGTCCAAGTCCGACCGGTCCTAATACTCAAAGTTCTCATATACTATCTACGATGACAAAGAGTAAGAAGATACAATTTACTGACCATACAGAAGTACATTCATCTTTTTGACACGAAACCAAGAAGTAGGAAAAACATAAATAACTTACATTAGTTAGATGTAGTGCATATACAAGAAAACAATCATCCAGAATGATATTAAAATGTGTGTACCAATTTCTTCCACATGGTTTGGATTCTAGTTGGACCAACTTTGAATGTGGACCTCAAAGCGGGTTGCGTAGGATTTGGACCCAACATAAACACAAAGAGCCTATTTATATTGGGACGAACCGAATGATATTGTGGATGAAAAGAATCACGTCTACTAAGACAATCAAACCAACTCTTGCACACAGTTTGCGATGGTTCAATAAATTTTCTTCTTGTTACTCCTTTTTCACTGTACTTGCGCTCTCTAAGGGTCTGCTTGACAATTATGGGGGGTAACGATTATGAAATGGTTTTAGAGTAGCGAAAATGAACAGTTACGAGGGGTCCGATTTTTTGTGGTTTTAAGTAGCGGCTTTTAAACCAGTCGAAAATTCATGCTTGTTAATTCATTAATTAGATGTTCTGAAAATTTTCTATAATAATAAAATTACCTTTATGTCCATACATAAATAAAAGTTATTCTTGATAAAGTATTGGTTTATGGACGTGAAGGTAACCAACCCCTACATAAAAAAAATATTTCCTGCATTCTTGTCTCAGAAACAACTCTGCACCCAATAGTAAAATTACCTTAACCCCTTGCTCCTTGTTTCAATTATTTGACAAGGGTAAAATTACCTGATATGGGCTGGACCTGGGCCAGGGGTGGGCCCAGCCCAATACCTCCTCATTTTCATTTTGGTTTCTTCCAACCAAAGAAAAATAAAAAGAAAAAGAAAAAGTCTCCATCGAGATAGAGAGAGAGAGAGAGAATGGAGGAGGAGAGGAAGAAGAAGTTGTACGGATGGGGAGCTGCGGTCGTGATATTCGTGGTGCTGATGGTCGTCACTCCGGCCATACCCCAGTCTCAGGAGTACCACGACTTCGCCGACCACCGTTGTCTCTTCCTCGGTAATAAAACCCTAATTTTACAAAAACCCTAATTTTCTAGGGTTTCTGATGCTCCGTAACATGTTTCCATGTGGGTCTAGTTTGGTCGCCGGTTGTTTGTATGTTACGATGCCACGACTTGCTAGGAATAAAACGTTCTTTATATTGGATGCCTTATGGAAAAATTAGGAATAAAGTAGAGATGCACATATAGCGTTCTTTATATTGGATGCCTTATGCTATTGTCCGTAGGGAGGTTATATGCGGTTGATTTCGGAGAGGAAACAAGTATCTGCTAGTTGTACTGGAGCTGGTAAGGAATTTTCGTGATGGACTTGCTATATTTGTGTGCTTGGACTAGTTATATGTTGCACATGACATGTTTGCAGTGCATATGCAAGAAAACAATCGTCTCAAATGACTTACCATTAGTTAGATGTAGTGCATATGCAAGAAAACAATCGTCTAAAATGATACTAAAATGTGTGTACCAATTTCTTGCACATGGTTATGAGAACTAATAGCATTGTACTTGTAGGTAGATATGACGGGATGGAAATACAGACATAAACTTCATGTATTGAAGCCGTAAAAAATGATATAGTTATGCATAATCCAAATTTTCTTTAAAGAAAGTGAAGAGAATTATATTTCGTCATGAAACTCTAAATAATTTAAAGTTCAGTAGATTTGTGCAAATATTGAAGACATTTGGATTCTAGTTGGACCAACTTTGAATGTGGACCTCCAAGCAGGTTGCGTAAGATTTGGACCCAACATAAGCACAAAGGACTATTTATATTGGGACGAACTAAATAATAAATAATATTGCCGATGAATAGAATCACGTCTACTAAGACAATCAAACCAACTCTTGCACACAGTTTGCGATGGTTCAATATATTTTCTTCTTGTTACTCCTTTCTCACTGTGCTTGCGCTCCCTAAGGGTCTGCTTGGCAATTATGGGGGGTAACGATTATGAAATGTTTTTAGAGTAGCAAGGCATGGAGAAGTCTTTTCTCGTGGTGGCCAAGGCATGGAGAAGTCTTTTAATGTGAGAGCTTTACAAGGAATCACGTCTACCAGTTATTTCTTAGTTAAAGGAACTTTCATATGTCTCCTGTTAATGCAAGGCTCGAGGGAGACCGGTAGGTTGAGGCTTGAAGAATATAAGCAACGTTTGAAGGAGAGACCATGTAAAAAATCGAATCTGGATCCTCCATGATGCAAAAGCAAAGTAACACCTATTTTCTGTTAATATGCCAATGCAATGCCGTTAAGCCATGAGCCTTTTTTTCTTCCTTAGTCCTAGGCACTTACTTTCCTTACTTATCCCTATTTTGATATCATCATCATCCAAGCCTGCGAAAAATAACATACTTTGCTTATCCCTATTTTTGATGTCAACATTCTTGTAGATTTGTTGGTCCTAGCCAGGTTCTTAGTTCCCTATATTTGATATCATGTCAAGCTTTTTCCCCTCAGAATGAGGATCTGTCTGATATAGAGAATAAGCAAGCTCCATCAAGAATTTGACAAAGTTTTTTTGACTATATGTCGACTTGATGTCAACCACTTCAACCCTCTACGTTGCTGCCAAATTCCTATCCAAGATAACTATGAGCATGTGAGGGTCGTGCCATAAAACATAGGTGGCCAATTGGCATTTATGTGTACCTACTTTTTGAATATATATCTATTTTAAACTCATGCATCCAAGGAGCACATATTTTTTATATCATAAGTAAAAAAAATAAAGCAAAGTATTATGAAACATACAAGAGGACATATTGTGTTGTTTAAATGACCTTTTTTGTTTACCAGTTTGATGGTTTACTTTGATTTTCTAGATTTGAAACATATTGAACCAAAAAAGCTAGATAAGCTTGGAATGACAGGCCATACTTCACATGTAAATCATCCGTATGTCAACAGGTGAGGCATGTGCATGTTGAAACCATACACTAATAGAAACTCACTTGCTGATACAGTTAGTTTGGTCAACTTAGGCTATTTAGTGGCTACGACATACTTGGATATCTTGTATATAAATCATAGTATCATACTTTGCAGTATCGGCCGCTACCGATTCGATACGACCGATACTGATACAGTTTGGCATGTCCCGATCCGACACTTGACCGAGACCAACACTTGGGTTCTCTTTTTCGGTCAATCGGTTGTAAAAGCATGTAAAAGAAGAAAGCTTATCTACCGCAGGTAAACCAATCGAAAATGGTAACTATTATTTCGTTCAATTCCAAAATTACTAAGAAACAACACAAGAAATACTCAAAATTATGCCCTAAATGTATAAAATATTTGTTCGGAAATTTTAATAATTGATTGCTTTTTGGTATCAAAAAATTCGATACTCCATTCTGAAACCGCCGCTATTGCTGATACCCTCGATCCCGGTACTCATAAGAAGGGCCCGATTCCGATACCGGTACTGCGAACCTTGGCAAAAAACAAATAAATCATAAGAAAATATTGAATTTTTGTTCTTTCTCTAGTATTTATTTCTGTCTCTGTGTGCTCCTTGGTTGCATCAACTTAAATTGAATAACATTGAGTGATTAAAAGAGGTTATATACATGTCAAGTGTCAACTATTCTTCTTGGTTTGGCCTAGCAAAGGCCATCTCTTGATGATAGTTGGTTTGGTACTCTGGCAACTTCACATAATAGGGAGTTTGGTTTTTTGGGGAAGGAAGTAGAAAAGTTGATACATAAATCATCCTGTCATTCTAGAGAACCGTATATGAGATTTTTTTATTTTTTTTACCTCATATGGCTCCTTATTCAATTCTTTCAAAGTAATTGGATCATTTTTTTGTTCTAGAATCCCCTCCCTCCCTCCACTTTGCTCTGAAGAGAAACTAATATCACTTCATTCACGTTTTCTTGTTCCATTTGAGAACTTCTCATTTATGATCAAAGGAGAAGATTATTCTTTTTGCAAACATATGTGGATCAAATCATGATATTGAACAAAAGATCTTTCTCGATTAATCCCTTTCTTTTCATGCTCCTCGTTCTTGAGAATCAGAAACATCAATTTCGAGTTTTGTTCATTTGGAATCTGGGCTCTTTCATCTTCTACTCTTTTTTCGTCTTTTGTACCAATTGTTCAAGAGGTAGCAACATGTTGACCTAAATAAAAAGCTTCTTCAGCTTACCATCTGTGGATCTGCCTTGACTCAACAGCCTACTCCATTATGATGGGAGAGGCTTAGATGTCGAACATTGTGAAAGTGGAAGACTGGTTAGAGGCTTATGGTGCCATGTGGCTTTAGCAGTTTTCCTGCTCAGCTATATTTGTGATCCCTAAGCCTACTGCGTTGACATCATGCAATTTGAAGATCCAAATATTTCTGTTTTTTAGATGTTGTTTTCTAATGCTTCCATTTTGTTATATGAAAGTATTATATTCACCCGCTATTATACTGAATATGTTTGTTTACCCATTATTTATGCAGGGATACCTAATACGTTAAATGTGATATCAAACTTTCCTTTTCTAGTAGTGGGCATTGTGGGCCTCATCCTTTGTTATCATGGAAATTACTTTAGGTTAAGGTAAAAATGCAATGCCAGTTTCTAGCACTCCGTTTTCCTCGAAAAGATTTTAGTTCGTTTTGAGTAGTGTTATTTGTCGCAGCTTGCAGGGTGAATTATGGGGTTGGTCAATTTTCTATCTTGGTGTGGCTGCCGTTGCTTTTGGTTCCTCCTATTACCATTTGAAGCCGAATGATGCTCGACTTGTTTGGGATCGGTTACCTGTAAGATCCTAATTATGATTGACACAATCACGCAGCATACATATTTGATACTATTTGTTGGAGACTTGTAATTTGTTAATTATGAAGCTACCCTTTCTTTTGTTCATATAACATATGCATAAAAGTTGTAGACTGGAAAAACTGTTTTGAAGTAATATCTTTACTTTTTGAATGTAGATGACTATTGCATTCACATCAATCATGGCAATCTTCATCATTGAGAGGATTGATGAGAAGACAGGAACCACATCTATTATTCCTCTTGTTGTGGCTGGCATATTGAGCATTTTATATTGGAGGCAAGCATACCAGTTTCTATATTTTTGTATTCCATAGTCTTAACCTCTGTGTGTTCAGACAGTGTCAAGCATATTGATCATATTCACCAGGATCTAACTTGTTAAGCATATTTGCAGCTTCTTTGATGATCTACGTCCATATGCGCTTGTCCAGTTTGTTCCTTGCATTGTCATCCCGTTGATGGCAATATTAATGCCTCCAATGTATACACACTCTTCTTACTGGCTGTGGGCTGCAGGTTAGACTTACGACGCTGATTGAAATCATGTTGTACTTGTTGTTCTCATGTTAAACTTTTAGGTATTTGTGCATTTTGCAGCAGTTATTTCTTGGTTATTCGAACTAAGTGTGATTTTCTTAATGAACAATGGTAATAGAGGAAATTCGAGGAGCAGAAACCGTGATATACTTAGTGCTTTAGGAGTCACCTGGAAACTAAACTATCGTTGAATCAGTTTAAATGAGTAGTCATTATATTTCCTAATGATCATAATGAGTATTTCCGAATCTATGATATGGAGCTTAAAGCTGAAAAACTAAAATATTTGTTAACATCGACAACTTTGACTAGCAATTAGATATTACTCTCAATACACGGTTCTTGGAAGGGTGCAAGTAGTTCGAGATTCAAATAACAAGTATAACCTTCTAAGGTTTTGCTCGAATTTCCATACACTTGTAATTAGTATATGATAAGTTACTGTTCTAAAAATCGGCCTAGGCGCCCACCTAGAACCCCCCCCCCCCCCCCCCCTCTTTCTTGCGTATGCATGTTTTTGGGTTCTATGGACCTTTTCTGCTAGGCATTTTTGGGGTTTCTTATTGTTTTTTGTACAGCGGGCAGGCGGCCGCCTAGGTGGGCTAGGCGCCCAATGCCCGCCCTACTAGTGCCTTTTACAACCTTGTGATAAGTACATTAGTAGTTTAGCTTATGAATCATGTGGCATGCTCTTACAAGAAATGAAACCATTTTCCCTTGATACCATTTTTGCCTTTGAGATCCACAGGTACAGCATGATTAACAAAAAATTCTGTTCAGATCTGGCAAGCATTCTCTCCTTTATGTAGCTAGGAACCAGCATATTCCGCCCTCAAATGCTTTTGACTGCCCCTCCGAATTTATCACCTTGCCTCTAGTTGGCGCATTTGCAGTCCCCGTTGCATATGTCGATATCATCTAACCTTTTTCCCGTCAGTTCATCCTCAATGAAGCTACCTCCAGTTTCCTACTAGCTCATTTTTGGTTTATTCTCTCTTTTAACATTTTGCCGATTTTTTTTCTTAGCATTCTCAATTTTTGCACATTCATTTTTCAGGCATGTTTCATGATTGTCCAACATTGGACCCAAAGCATTCTTGTTTCTAACTGTATAAAACTTATTCCTGAACTTCATAGGTATTCTCAGGTCATGTCTCTCTCTACAAGGACCTATCCTCTTTAACCATCCCAAACTAACTTTGTGAACAATATTTGCCTTCATATAAACAACGGACTCGAAAGAAATTATAGTGATAACTTGCAGGTACTTGGCCTAATTCTGCTACAAGTTCTCTAGATTTTTAGTTTTCCCTCTCTCCATATTTCCTCGTTAAAATATCATTGTTCGATACAATTTCACTAGCATACATGTAAGTTTTGATATTATCTTGATTGTGCATCGTAAGTTTATCTTTAGCTTCTTCAAAGAGTTCTGGATGTGGATATTTCATGTCAGCCATAGTGATAGGAAATGCATTTTGTGTCTCCAGTATTTTTCCTCTAATAAGTTAGTACTACGTCATACATCTCCTTATGGTTAATCACACTTTACCATTTTCCTGATGATCCTATAATCCTAATCGCATGTCATTTTCCTAATGATCCTATAATCCTAAATCTTCTCTTGTTAATTATCCGTTCAGGGTAACCATATGTGAGCTTACAGTTTCCTCTGATATAGTTTACATTATTCTCCTATATTATAGGCTAATTTAAACTTAAAGACCCTGAACTATGCAGTTTTTGCAAATTAATATCCTTGTACTATTTTGATGGGCACTTAATTACCCTGAACTTTTGTTTTGAACTTAAATACCCTAAACTATCATAATTTTGCAGATGGAGGCTAACTGTAAGTGTCAAAAGACAAGTTTACCCTTATATACAAATCCTGATTTTGTCATCTTCTTCCCTAATTGAAACCCTAATTTTAGCATATTTTACCCTATTGCAAAACCCTATTTCTAACCCTTTCTTTAATTTTACCTCCTCCTTCCTAACAACCTAACCATGAGTTCCTCCTCTCCCCATGTTGGATCACCCCCTCCCGCACTTTCTCGACTGTCGACATGTGAGAGAGTGCAGGCCGGTGTAGGGGCTGAGGTGGAGGCCATATGGTTAGGGTTAGTTATAAGTGTCATGGGAAACTAACATAGGGTAGTTCAAAAGTGGTGATAGTTCGGGTATACAAGTGCCTATAAAAAGACTCGGGGTATTTAAGTGCAAGTATAGTTCAGGGCGTGTAAGTGTCATTTAGCCTTATATTATAACTAGTAGAATAAACTTAGGCTTGATGCTAAAGGAATTGTAAATTACGGTAACTGCCTGCAAATGTGCCACAAGTTCCAGTCTAGGCAGAATGTGCCTGGTGAACAGCCTTTTTCTAACATGTACGTGGCTTTGAAGCACATTGGATGCTATCTAAGACAGTTTGGCAATACATGCTTTTGGAGCTCTCCTGTCTTATACATGTTAATCTTGGACTAACATGATACAGGACCATCACTTATTCCATCTTTGAAACATCTTTTTCAGTTTGTTTATTTTTTATGTTTTTATTAGTTGTTCAGTACCTTCATGCTTTTGGATTTGATAACTTCAGTATGAGAAAACATGGTGGATGCTATTAAGTCAGAGAGTATATTGGTCCCACCTTTTAGTTCAAATCAGGGCATTATTTTGATGGTTATGTTCCCGATACCTGGTAAAATTCTAGGTTAGTGTCTTCGCTTTATCTTGTTACAAATATGATGACCTCATTGGGGAGGACTGATTTATAGTAATGTCTATTTTTTTCAAAGTCTCTCTTTTTGGACATGTTTTTTTATTCTATTCTAGTAAGGTTGATCACAATATCTATTGTGTGTAATTTCGTTACATTCTTCTTGGTTTTGGATGAATATTTTGTGCTTCTTTGAGAAAATAATCATGAAAGTTGGATTTTGTGATCACAGCTTTTTATCTCATAGCTAAAGTGGAAGAGGCTGAGGATAAAGTGATATATAAGTGGA